>JADDOH010010356.1:0-34720 GCA_016648135.1 Agrypnia vestita
AGCGGTTTTTCAGTGTCCGCATAATCTCCTCCAAATTCTGTGGGTCCACTAGAAGCGGCGCGACTGCTTCGCGCGCTCGTCCTTTCAGCGCCGTTTGTAGGCGCATAATATTTTCAGGCGGCGACAATCCACATAGAACTGACGACTGCTCATACTGCGCCAGGAAAGTCGGCCACTCGAAAGGGTCTCCAGAAAAATGCGGCAATTCTTTGACGCCTGATTGTCGCGCCAAAATTGCTGAAACCGGCGCCTCTCCCGCAGTAGGTTGTGAGCGGGTGCTGTTGGCCTGGCGTGAATTGAGCGCCTCTTCAATCAGTGAGTTGACCATCCGTCTTTGTTCCGGATGGCTCAGGACCCAATCTCTCGTGAATGCGCTCGGTTCTGGACAACGGCCCCGCTGTCCAGATCGGTCTGATGACACAATCGCGTACTCTTCCATGACGTCATCGGCCACGGCAACTGGTGGGCGGCGAGTGGTGACGTCATCGGCTGCGACGACTGGTAGGCAGCGAGTGGTGACGTCATCGGTCGCGACCACTGGTGGGCGGCGGGTGGTGACGTCATCGGTGGCGGCTGGTGTCGGCCGCTTGGGTGTGACATCATCAGCGGCGACCGAGGCTGGTCGCTTGGATGCCGCCCTGGTCGGTTGCACATTTGCAGCTTCGGATGCGTCTGCCTTTGCTGAGCAGATCCGGATGAGCGCCTCCGCGTGCTCTCGCTGGAGTTCTCGTATGAGCTGCTGTTGGCGTCGGATCTCCGCCGCTTGCCGGCGGACGGTGTCCTCCGTGGATGTCGTGGAGGCCCGGTCCACTTCAGAACCGGCTCGTTCCGGTGCCACAGGCTCGTCCTGGTCGTGGTCTCCCCCAACAGAGTGTCTCGATCCCTCTTGAGACATGGTGGTCGTCAGCGAAGCTCAGATCTCCGGCTCGAACAGGACCAAAATGTTCCGGATGGGAACACCTTTTTTATGCGGCTCAGTAGTCTTCGCTGGTGGGGCAGAGATCGCCACCAGAATTTGCCGTGAAGCTCGTAGTCCGTGGATATGCCAGAAGTCAAACGCCGAAGTAGTGCTTTTATCGTATTAAAGTCGAAGAAAAAATCCGAAGCGAAGTCCAAGTTAGAAAGCAGTAGTCACAAAAAATCCAAGAAAGCAGAGTCCAAAGTAGGTGAGCAGGGGTCAGAAAGAAAAGGCAGCAAGAATATTGTCCAAATAGCGATTCTCGTACCGACGCGGGTGGCGTATCTGGGTACTCGCTCAAAAAATGCATTTTATTTATACCAATTTCAAAATTTCACAAGATTGCGTCATAGCATGTTACAGAAACCAATGAGATTGCGTAATTCTGGGAAGGCGCCGCAGCGCTCCCAGCGGCCGAGCGGTGAACTACGTCATTCGCGGTTGCACAATTTCACCGCGCGGCAGATTTCATATGACAGATACAAATTAATTCATAAAAAATGCATTTTAGCTCCCAAGAGACTATACTGTGTTATTTTGTAATAACAGACCTAGCAGATGATAATAACACAGTTATTTGGACGGGCTGGGTCATACAAGGCCCAAAAAACTAAAATTAAATTCGCCACAAACGGCTCAAATTTTCAAAAATTCATAAAAAATCAAAAACAGCATTTTTACAAGTTTTACTATGACAAATGTAATTTGCGCATGCAAGCGCTCATTTTAACAGTAATTCCAAATATTTCAGGTAAATATTTACTGAGTTATAGGCATTCAAAAAAGCGCCAAAAACCAATTTTTTATTTCACTCTCAGGCGCGCCTATATCATTCCACATGTATAAAAATACATTTTCCAGACAGGCATTCGGTAAAGGAATGCAATGATACTACATAAGTAGGAATTCGTCCACGGTAAGCCGCTCTGATTGTCGATAAAAAATTCAACTTTTTAATATTCTCCACGGCGAGCCGTGTGCGCGAGCTTACCGCGACGTGGGCCCGCAAACAGGCGTCTACCGTTTCCAAATCGAGAACAATACAAAATTTTTCTCACGGTCTTCCAGTACTCATTCATTTCATGCTGACCATCTCCACGATGGCGCCCGGTGCAGGCCTTCGGGCCCCCGTGGAGGGTATCCCATAAACGCATCTCAGACGGGGGCTCGGAATTGAGTACTAGGCGTTAGAAGTTATAGCCGGTCAGGTAAGTTTGTAAAATCTCTGAATATTCAAAAAACATTTATTGCCCGTCGGCGGATTCAACGGCGGAAAGAAAGAGACGAGACCCTCTGCAGCGAGACTCGTCTCCCGTGTTGGCGAATATTGCGTGCCACACTCATGCCCATTTAGTGTTGGCGAACATCGCGGGTACCGCGTGCCACACACATACTTTACTTTGGGGCGTTACATCGCGGAAGAATCCCTTCGGCTCAAACTTCTAACCGTTGTCCACGCACCAATAGGTGCCAAATAAAAAATTATTTATTTCCATTTTATTCATAAAAAATTCATAAAATTCCAATACATTTTTCTCATCAGAGATTCAACATAATGCACATGACAATATTGCATACAAAAAAGGGCGCCAAGCGCTGCTTCTTACAAGGCATCAACATATTTTTTAAAATATTTTCATAACATATACAAATTCCACACATATTTGTATCGACACTTGTAGCTGGAAATAACATCGGCGGCCAAACAGGCTGCATTTTTCATATTCATTTAACAAAGGGCCAATCTCCGGGCTAGTGTCCGGGCGATGTTGTTCTACAGCTAGTTGGAAGCAGTATGCGCGCGCGGCCCCCCTCCAGTCGCGGCAACAGCCGCTGGGCACTGACTTGCGCGCGCTCCGAGCGGCAACCCGATTTTCAGTAGCGGCATACACGCCTCGTCTCCAATGCAATTTTCTGTGTGTAGCGGCTGATTTATTTTGGACACGCGCCGCTCATAGTGGTCATGTTATGTTCTCATTTTTTACATGGCTCAACCCTGTCCGTTCCAGTTATATTCATGTAAAAATCTACAATAATTAATCGCTAAGAATTTGCAGTTTCCGGTTTCTTAATATACAGACTGTTCCGCACAGAACAGGCAGCAAAGGTGCGGTCCGCTGATTCCGCTTCAGAAGCCTTCGGGATGTCTCACACAGCACGGGCGCACCGTGTGAGCAGCTGGAAAAAGAGCGATATTAGTACACGGGAATGTGCGCCAGAGGCGACAGCAAAAGAATTTGCTTCGAGCAAAATGTCTAAACTCGACGAGGTCGTCAAGAATAATCGTCTTAAAAAAGACGGTTGAACTGCGAAGAAATACTTAGCTTGGCAAAATCCGCGCCAGCAATCAGCACCCCGCAGAAGCGGTAGGTACCGAGCGTGAATGTCCGCTCAGAGTCAGCACACCGCAGAAGCAGTAGGTACCGAGCGTGAATGTCCGCTCCGTGTCAGCGCACCGCAAGGCGATCGCCGCCGATAACAAGTACCGGGCGTGAAGCGAGAGCGCTCGGCGTTAGCAGTCAGCAACAGCAGATCTTGATGACGTAGTTCGGCTCGAGCTTGAGAGCGAGCGATGTCAGCAGGCAGCAAAATCGTAGGAGGTAGTCGGGTGAGTAAATGAAACACACGTGAAGGGTTTGCCACGGCGTTTTAAACCAGACTGAGGGTCGGTCCGCCTTGAATGCGATATTTATACCCTCGGCCGGGACCAGGAGGCCCCGGCCTCGAAGCCAATTAAAACAAGTTACAGTTTGCATACAAATGGCGCGTTTCGGGCGCTTATTTCTACTACATATATTACAGTTTTTTAATTATTAAATTAAACGCACCTCCCCCGGAGGATTTACATATATGTCATTACATTGACTGCGTCTCAATAAACAGTCTGACATATTGCGTGGCAACCTTGAGACATTATTATTAAAGCAACAGTTAAAATATATCTCATTTTCTGGCCCGGCGGGCTATGAAATTTCAACAATTAAATCTCTTAAAAATCCAAATTAACTTCTAGGTTTAGTTTTTTGTGTCTATTATATAGAGTGCGTCGTTGATATATCACACTTTGTTGTAAGTCGCAGCTTACTATAGTTATGAATTTTTAAACTTTTCAACAAAAAACTAATTTTGTAATTTATTCAAAATTATTTCCACATATGAGTGTGTATATTCTCTAGATAGGTCTTGATCCACTGATCATTATACAAAAAGAATTATCAAAATCTGACACCTCTGACGGAAGTTATTCCGGTTTGTGTGTTTATATGAAAATTTGTATGGAAAAAACCCAGCCCAGTATGTCGCTCATAAGCGGCGGCTGGTTTTGTGTTGGTGGTGTCAGACTTATGTTTCCATATTAATGTGATTGTGATTCACTCATTAATAATGTATTTGAAAAAGTATTTAGATTTTTCCTTGCCATAAAAAATGTATGTTTTTTACCAATGATCTGTTGGCAATCTGTTATGCCATACAGTCAATCATTTATTGTGTCATCTGTAGACAACTTTTTATGTCTTACAGAGTGTGTGCATGTGTGTGACTCTACTACTTATCTTTTATAAGTGTTGAGACAACTTTAATGTTGCTTATCAGGCAAATATGATGAGAATAAGGTACAAAATGCGCCTTGTGCGCAAATAAAAACATCTCCCGCCCGCTCTTTTTATTAAAACAATGAAAATGCGGTATTTTATTACATAGAATTATGATTCAGGTCCATCTGAAATCAAAAAACCATTAATTTCCATCATATTAGAGAGCTCTGAAATGTTAAAAAATCTGAACATTAATATTTTCATATAATATTTTCAGCAAAAACATACACATTTCAGATCATGCACTCTAACGCATTTCCATTGTCATCAGCGGGATGCGTTCTCATGGAGCTGAGGCTCCGCATTCGCTCATCCCCTCTCCCGGGTGCCGCCGCCTGACGCCGAGACACGTATAAGGACAACCACCGCGGCCGAGAACTCGCGCGCTGTCCTCGGCACGGTACCCATCCTCAACCGGGGCACGGCGATCGGCGTTGGCCCTGAAAGGGGCCTTTGCTCTGTTTCATTCACATGAGAAATTTCTATCATTCATATGACGTGATTACGTCGACTACAGAGCTTGAAAGTTCGGTTGCCTGACGGTAGGCGCAGGCAATGTCCTGTCCGTAACACAGACTTCAACAATTACTTATATTTCAATAATTACTTACTGATTCATTAATTATGAAAATAAGTAACGAAATTTACTGCCAGAAATGTACGCACATGTTTATCGAATAAAACCATGGAAGCAATAACACCAAAGATATTGTATTTCAATATTTTCGTTCTAAATATATATCAAAGAATATAAAAATACTTAATTTTAATATTTTTTATTTAAAAATAACTCTTTTTTAATAGATAAATAACACAGTTAATGCGCGGTTCGTAGATGACATTTGGAATGATTTTTTTCCGGTTTGCGCGGCAAATGAGGTTACTTGACAAATATAACCAAATATAACTCCTTCATTCGTTCAAAAACTTGAGATATAACCAATGATAAGCTTTAAAAACCCATAAACGCAAATAATATAGGCCGAATTCGCATACGTGTCTAGGGAGCGCAGATCTGCGCTCTGGCACCCGACCGGTTAAAGGAGAATTATGTAGAAACCTAAAAGCCAAACTTATTATAAATATAATATGTATTTTAAGGCTTTTTATATTTTAAAAGTAAGATATAAATTCCCTTTCGAAATAAAATCTCAAGAAACTTATCGGGGTCTTTCTATAATAAAAATTGACTTAATTTGGACTTAGGCTTTTTATTTCTTTTAACCATTTTCAGGGGTATTTAGTTTTTATTTGTTAATTTTGTACTATTTATATGTAAGTGACCACCAGCATAAAGCGTTCTCTTCGTGAGGATTATGTAATGGATCCAGATTAATCTTTGAACAAGTGAAGGTGTGGCTCATAGATAACATAATAATATATAGATAAGAAACTTAAAGCAGTAAAATCATCTATGGCTTTCCAGCAATTGAAAACCGCGCAGCGGCGGAAATTTTTGGAACTAAACCAGGCCGCGCCCCCTGCAAAATGGTGGGGGTTTAGGCGGTAGATATTGGCGCCAATTTTAAATTTATATTTATTATTAGGCTTTAATTAAAAGATGGTTAGCTCATCAAAAAAAATATTTATTTCAAAAAAATTAACAATTATACAATACATGTGTTAAAAAAATGATAACAGAATATTTAAATGAATGAATGTCTTCATTTTGAAATGAAGTTTTTCCCTTCGCTAATATAGTCCGTCTAACTTATCTGAAGAATGGCCAAATTTGGAACTAACGACGCCATATTGGATTATCTACAGCTGACAGACTTTGTTTACAGAGGGATTCACGACTGTTTCGATAGTTTTTTAAGAAAATTTTAGATTGTCACCATGCCAAAAACCATTAAAAGCGGTGTTCGGGAAATAATCTTGAAAATGCACACGTTTTTTGAAGAGGAGCAACGTCTAAAAGCCCCAATTATACCGTTTGATTTTGTTCATAGACTTAATTGCCGCCACTTCAGGTTAGTGCTGCCATGCAGTATAATGATTTTCCCATACTTAGTTTTTTATTTTACAATTATACAATTTCTTCAGGTATTTCTGAATCGGCAATTTACAAAATAGTTAAAGAAGGTAAAGTGGCCGTGGAAATGGGAATTAAAATAACTACACCCGAAAAAAAAAGAACAAGGATAAGTGGAAAAATTTAATTAGAAGCCGTAAGATGAGAAAAGTTTTAGAACATATTTTATTCGATAATTTTTTACATAGAATTTTTATTATTTATACTTTTTATTACATAAATCATTAACGAGTTAATTTGTATAAACATCTTTTTTCAAAAATAAACTTTTTTATTTATGCACATTAAAGACTGGTTGCATCAACTTACTTTACAGCAATAGTTCATTTAAAGCATAGATTTTTATGAGAGCGAGTTGTTTGATCGGTGGAAAATGCAAAATATCTATGCTTTGAACTAAAGATTACTATAAACCAAGTTGATACAACGGCCCTAAACCGATTGATATCCTTAGGTGTTACTGAGTTAAACATGGTGGTCATGATCATTAGGTATGAGACACCGAATAAAACCGGCGCCACACTGCGCGGATCTTCCGCCGTGTCTCTTCTGTCGTGGAACATCGCTACATTTCTTTCTATACAATATGCTTATTAAACACACTACGCGGATGATCGGTCTATCTATTTGCTTTGCCGATTTGGCGCAACGGAAAAAACGCGGCGGAAGATCTGCGTAATGTGGCGCCGGCCTAAAAGAATTATTATTGTTTGTTTTTTTTTCCTGAAAATGTATTTTTCTTTGATTTTGAAAAAACGCCATTTTGTGACGTTGTGTATTTTACGAATGTATATTTTGATAAATTTATTTGTACATTAGTTTACATTTTTTGTTTTTTATCGTGTCGTATCTGCTTAATAACTTGTTTAAGAAAAAAACGAATTTGCATAAAATTCCCTACAAATGAGATAATTTTTAGACTATGGGCAGTACCACAACGATTGGGACGCCCTCCTTTATTCTCCAGATAAGTTGGACGGACTATACAAGTTGATACAAGTCGAGATTTGAGATAGATACTCGCATCTCCTACAAAATACCAAGATGTTTTTAATTTGAGACCATCATCTCTATTAATGTTTATCGGATGCTTGTAGATTTCTAGTGCTTCCTTGATAAGACGCGCATGGTGACTCTTAGGCTTTCCAAGGATTTTCGGTTCGAATGCAAAATGATGGCCGGTATCCAGAAAATGCTCAGCCAGTGCTGATTTTTCTGGATGACCGAGTTTGCATGCCCGTTTGTGCTCGTTGACCCTTTTGAAAATGGTACGCGCCGTTTGCCCCACGTATACTTTATCGCAGTCTTGACAATCGAGTCTATACACACCGTCCGTTTCTAAGCGATCTCGATCCTTTGCTGATCTCAACATATCTTTAATTTTGAAGTTGGCACCAAAAACTGTCTTAATGTCTCTTTTCTTGAGAGCTCTGGCAATTCTGTCTGTAACGCTTTGGACAAAAGGCAGAAAGGCGATGCCTTTGCACTCAGGTTCTGTATGTTTTTCAGGGCGAACAGACCTCGTACTTATGACGCGTTGTATCTGTCGCTTCTGGTAACCATTGCCTTCCAGTGCGTCGCTGAGTGTTATCATTTCCTCCTGTAGATATTCATCTTGGCATATCCTTTTGGCCCTCGTGGCCAAAGTGTTGATGAGACCTCTTTTTTGAGCAGGATGATGGTGGGAGTTCGCATGTAGATAACGGTTGGTATGTGTAGGCTTCCTATAAACTCTGTGTCCGAAACTCCCATCGGCTTTCTTTTTTATTTCAACATCAAGAAAAGGCAGCACGTTGTCTTTCTCTATCTCCATGGTGAACTTCAGGTTCTTATGTAGTGAATTAAGGTGTCCCAAAAAATCACCTAGTTTGTCTTCACCATGCGGCCAGATTGCAAACACGTCATCGACGTATCTCCACCAGACCTTCGGAGTAAAGGATGCTGTGTCCAGTGCTGTTTCTTCGAATTTCTCCATAAAAAAGTTAGCAATCACCGGAGAAAGTGGATTACCCATCGCTACGCCTTCCACTTGTTGGAAGAGCTCACCTTGGAAAGAAAAGTATCCACTCGTCAGGCAGTGCTCAAACAGTGCGCAGATGTCTTCATCATAAATTTCTTCCAACAGACTCATAGCGTCGTCCACAGGCACATTAGTGAAGAGGGATATGACGTCAAAACTGACTAGTATATCACCCCTTTCACACTTTATTTCTTTTAGCATATTGACGAAGTGTGCTGAGTCTTTCACCCATGAGGACGTCTTCCCCGTCTGCATCTGTAGGAGACCGGCCAAATATTGTGACAGCTTGTATGTTGGCGCTCCTATTGCGCTCACAATTGGTCTTAGTGGCACTCCATCCTTATGTATTTTGGGAAGCCCGTAGATTGCTGGTGTTTTTGACGCTTGCACAAATAGTTTGAAATGCAAATCGGCTGGAATACTGGAAGCTTTGACCAGCTCCCTAGTTTTTCTGTCGATTCTATCCGTTGGATTCTTCTTGATTTTCTTATAAGTGCTGCTTTCCAAAAGTCCCCGCATCTTCGCTATGTAGTCTACTTGGTCCAAAATCACTGTGGCATTGCCTTTGTCTGCTGGAAGAATCAGGATCTCTTCGTTTGCGCGAAGGCTCTTTATAGCTGCGTGTTCCTCTTTGGATATATTGGGACGCGGAGGCTTAGCCTTTCTTAATATAGCGCATGTATCCTGTCTAATTTCTTCTGCGATGGCCACTGGAATCTTGCGCAATGCCGCTTCTACGCCGCAGATTATGTCGTCAACTGGAATGCTTTTTGGTGCTATGGCGAAATTCAAACCTTTAGCTAAAACTGATATCGCGGCCTTGTCCAATGAAAGGCTGGATAAATTTTTGACCACTTTGGTAGAATCCAGCTCCTTAGTTGAGCTTTTCTTATGTTGGCTGAGTGACTCAAATTTCCGTTTTTGCCGAGTCTCCACCAATTGTTTGTTTCGCCACGCTTGCATTGACGTCATTTTGTCCACTTTCGTCCAATCTTCGTAATTCAATGTACCACTCAGGCTCAGGTGCAGGTCTTGACCCTTTTGAAAATGGTACGCGCCGTTTGCCCCACGTATACTTTATCGCAGTCTTGACAATCGAGTCTATACACACCGTCCGTTTCTAAGCGATCTCGATCCTTTGCTGATCTCAACATATCTTTAATTTTGAAGTTGGCACCAAAAACTGTCTTAATGTCTCTTTTCTTGAGAGCTCTGGCAATTCTGTCTGTAACGCTTTGGACAAAAGGCAGAAAGGCGATGCCTTTGCACTCAGGTTCTGTATGTTTTTCAGGGCGAACAGACCTCGTACTTATGACGCGTTGTATCTGTCGCTTCTGGTAACCATTGCCTTCCAGTGCGTCGCTGAGTGTTATCATTTCCTCCTGTAGATATTCATCTTGGCATATCCTTTTGGCCCTCGTGGCCAAAGTGTTGATGAGACCTCTTTTTTGAGCAGGATGATGGGTCTTCATGGGATGGGATGGGTTTCAAAAGGGTCAACGAGCACAAACGGGCATGCAAACTCGGTCATCCAGAAAAATCAGCACTGGCTGAGCATTTTCTGGATACCGGCCATCATTTTGCATTCGAACCGAAAATCCTTGGAAAGCCTAAGAGTCACCATGCGCGTCTTATCAAGGAAGCACTAGAAATCTACAAGCATCCGATAAACATTAATAGAGATGATGGTCTCAAATTAAAAACATCTTGGTATCCGGCGCTTCAAAGTCATTCTCGTCGCAGACTCCGCAGAGATAGTGATCAGACAACAGATGAATCATACATACAACACAATACAAACACATCATGACTTCGGCACGGTATTGCAAGCCGATACTTAACCACAACACCAACATTCAAGACAACACATCAGCCCTGATGATGGACCCTGCAATGGGATCCGAAACGTCGGCCCGAAAGGTCGTAACAACACGGCATAATACCCCAGTAAACACAAACTTGAAGATTCTGAGTGGCCGTGAAAACCTAAGAACATTCTTAAATATTTCTTCATTCAATATTTTAAATATTTTAACTATAAATTGTCGAGTTCTTACTCATATAAAATAATAAAGAAAACACACCATTTTTATTAAATCAATAAACAAATATGAACATTATATGAAACAATTTCAATTTTTACAACATCTTAATTATATACTGTTTTGCCAAATCATTCGATAAATATTTTGGAGAAAATAGATATCTTAATTTACGTGCATGTAATACCTCAGGCGACGAGAGTAAATATTATCTTCTAGAAACACGGGTCGGACTGGATGACATCTGAATTGTGACAGAGTCATTGGGCCTTTAGAAGATGACTTATCTTATACCCAATGAAAATTGATCAGAAGCATCACTTGCAGTACCGAACCGAGACATCTAAATTTCAATGTTATAGGCTGAATAGTTTCATTGACCTCCCAGTTTTTATTAGTTTCCCTCACCAATGATATTGCTTTCTTTTAGCATTGGTAACCGTCAACAGATACCTTTAGGAATCTGATTAGAATTATTTATGTGCAAAAAACGATTAAAATGTACTATCAAAGAACCCAAAAAACGGTTCGAACTTATATTATTTGGCAATTGTCTGGTCCTCGACTACTTACCGCCGCGAGTCTATCCGTAATCTGACCCGTGTCCGCCAATCACGGGCACCACACAGCTGATCAGTGATCTGCTCCCGGTTGACTAAAGGGACCAACCATCCTGTCGCCGGTCGCCGTAGCACACGGAAGTGATGTTCCTGTATGCAACTGTAAATTGTCACAAAAAATAACAATATTTAACCGTGAGTATCATTTGCATCTATTTAGATTTGCTCATTCCTGCACACTTTGCGTACATACTACATACGCGACACTCACTGAACACACGCCACATGCTGACACGAGAGGACTCTACTGGACGGGTGGGAATCCTCTCCAAATACATACATAACCCGCCAAAAATTCATCCCCGAACCGGATGTGGTGTGGAATTTTTTCGATGAAGGAATTAAGTGATTAATTGGACAAGTTATAGAATACAATTAAACAAATACTTAGGACTCATCATAGACAGACACCTCAAATAGAGCATTCATATTGTTACGGACAGGACAAGACCTGATCATACCGTTAGTCAACAGAACACTCGAGTTCTATATGCGAAGCAGAGCGGAGATTGTATTCTCCACAAAGGCCCCTTTCAGGGCCGCTGCCGATAGCCGCTAGGGATGGGTCGTCGACGTATTTACCGTCGACGAAACGAGACCGTCCACGTCCATCCATCGACGAGACGATCAACTAGTTGAATTCGTCAACTAGTTGACGCGTCAACTTCGTTACGCGGACGTCGGCGTCGCGGACGTTCTATCTAAACATCGGGACGATGGTCAACTGTCTACGGTTCAACGCGACGCTTCTCGACGGCTCAACCGTTGGCTATTTTTATGACGTTAATTTTTAAAATTTAAAGAAGTTCGAAGGAATATAGTTTCGGGGAAAGTAAAACCGCTACTTGTGCTTATATGTAAAAATAATTATTTATTTGTTTACGCACATTATAGGCTTTTACATATTGTTTTATATACTTCTTTCTATATATAACAAAGAAAGAAGTAGGTATACACAGCAATATCAGGTGTTAGCAGTAAAATATAAATATAAACTACATATATAAGCAGTGAAAGTATTGGGTATAAGCATTAAAATGTGAGTAAATAAAATGGAAGGAAACAATGATTTTGCGTAATAAAGGCACCAGTTATGAGGTGCGGTAAAAAATACTTTACATTTATTTATTATATATAAATTTATAAATAAATACATAATTTAAAAATACTTTACATTTGAGATGTTATATAGAAATTTATTGAAGAATACATCTTTCAAAGTCAGGCTTTCACTTTGTGGTGACATTATTAATAAATAAATATATCTGTATTATTTGTCAACTTTAGTTTAAGGCTCAATCTGAGAAAAGGAACATTGTTCCCGAAACATGTAAAAAACCAATAAAAAGTGGTGTAAACAAAATTATAATAGATTTATTTTTTTTATCTATAAAGTTGAAAATAGGGAATTTTTAATAAAAATGAATTAAACCTAAATTCAAGATAATATTTACATATATAATAATTAATGTTGGACTCCTGAATAAGGACCATAGTTAGGTATAGAAAATTTTATTCCCTACAAGTTATATCATTTATATGCTAAAGTTGAAAAGTAAGGAAATAACACAATAATTAAATTTTAGCATCCCTTTTCAGGTAGATATAAGAAGTCGAGATCGATCGAATAAAATATTGATTTTAGAAAAATATCTAGCCGGCCTGTTAATTAATAATAGTTCAATAAAAAATAAAATAATTAAACAGAATTGTTTTATTTAATACAGCGTAAAATTGGGAATTCACCGAATCGTCGCACGTGACATCACAAAAAATCAAGTAAAAAAATAATAGATAATAGCTTATTAAGCCTATCTCGCCCTACGCATGTATTCAAATTTCAAATCTCTAGTCATAGTTCGTGTACACAGATCTGCACTCTATGGTAGTGTACTTTAGAGTTGAAATGAAATTATCCGTCGAGCTGTGTATGACGTCTATGGCATCTACAAGTCGACAGCGAGAGATGAGAGAGAAATAAACGGAGACGTTTTGTCTTGCTCTCGCTCGTTGCTTTGCATTGCGGTAATCTCGAATCGTCCACCGACCACGGCGTCCGCTGTCCACCGTCTACGAATTCAACTAGTCCATGCGATAAACGTAAACGGTCGACGCGTCGATGCAACGTCAACGGTTGATTTCAACTAGTCCGTCCATTCAACGCCCATCCCTATTGTTAGTACGCGCTTCCACCAACGGGAGATTTTGAATAACTGAATTATATTTTGCTGCATTAGGACATTTATTATTTCAGTTTTGTTAATAAAATCACTAACAATCTTTGACAAATATTGAAAGATGTCGCTAGGATAACAATCCAAGATATTTTTGAAACCATTTTTACCACTCCACGGTGCACGTGTACGCGCATATGAGTCGCCCGCGGGCTAAGGGTTAATAAAAAAACAATCAAGTAATAATAGCGCTTTTGTGTATTATTTAGCGTGGCATACAACGGAAACAACGCCAATCAGATCAGCCTGCAATCGACTGACTGTCTGTGTCGGAGACAGTTAACTTTTCCGTAATGTGGAAACGCGATACCATTTTGTAATTTGGGCATAGCTTCTTTAATAGTCGTTGATAATTGACCTTGTTGACTAAGTCGAATGGCTCCATATCGACATTTACCCAGCAATAATAAAAGTTATTTCTTTTGCCCCACGAGCATAATAAATAATAAAATCATCATCTCTATAAAATAATTTCTTATCGATTGTTCTGCACAGAACAGGCAAACGAAGGGCGGTCCGCCGATTCCGTTTCCGATGCCCTCAGGACGTCTCACAAAGTGTGCGCGCACCGTGCTGGCAGCTGGAAAAAAGTCGCTCGTAGATCGAGTATTTGTGTACCAGAGCACCTCACTTCACCTTGAAAAAGGCATTCGCAAAGCAAGCGCTCGTACACCGAATACCTGCTCACCAGAAAGGGAGCGTGGGAAGATTCGCCACGAGAATGTGCTCGTAAAACGAGCGCGCGTATATCGAAGCACTGAATACCTCGCGACATTCAACCAGAAGGGAGCGCCGGGGAATCCGCTTCGACCAAAGCACTCACAAATCGAGTGGTCGTACACCGACAAACCTCACTGCACTCGACCAGACACTGTACAATGGCCCAATCGTAAAAAGCCAGTTGACAATCAGGAGCAGAGGAGAATTCGCCTTGAAAAAGGCGACGGTGTCAAAAATATGCTCCCCAGCCAGTCCAAAACTCCAGCGCAGCAAGCAGAAGATTCTCTAACTAACTAACTAACTTACCATCACGCCATTTCCGTGGGGGTAGGCAGAGAGGATAGAGCGCCATACTATTCTGTCCTGACATACAACTTTCGCTTCATCTACATTCATACGTCTTCGCATGCAAGCTCGATGGTTGTTGAGGCTTCTAACAGGACCATCTTCCAGTATCTGGTTAATCTGGTCATGTCACGTTTTCCGTGGTCGCCCTCTCTTTCTGGCACCGTCAACACTTGCATTATATATCTTTCTTACCATTCATTCGCTCAACATGCCCAAACCACCTGAGCGACCCTATTTTTATTCTATGTATTATGCTACAATCAGCTTTACATTCATTCCTAATATCTTCATTCTTTACTCTATCATACATAGGGTTCGAGGATATATATTACGATATATATCACAATATATATCATAATATTTATGGCTTGATTTTTATCTTTGATATATATATATCCAAAAAACTCTGCTGTCGTTAATAGATGGCGCTAGTTGTATTTTTAAAATGTTATATTGTTTTTTTAAATATCTGCGGTCGTTACCAGATGGCGCTAGATGTATTTTAAAAAGTGCTACAAGTTAAATTTTTAATATCTGCTGTCGTTACTAGACGGCGCTAGTTGTATTTTAAAAAGTGCTACGGTTGTTTTTTTAGTTTCATATAATCCATTTTTTATTTCACACAACGAAACAAATACTCATAACACTACATTAGTAAAGATTAACTTTTATAACTTATATATAATAATTGCATATATTAGCTTTTTTCAGTATGCAATTCATTTATTTAATAAATAATAATTCATGTACAAAATAAATTTCATAATTATTTCAATTGTATCAATCGACGTGTGCAAAAAGGGAGAAAAAAGTTTAGATGTGCAGTCGAACTCGGCTATAACGAGCTCGGGTATAAGGAGATCTCGGCTATAATGAGCAAAACTGTGAATTGATTTTGATTTACGCATATTCCCATACAATCGTTCTCGGTTATAAGGAGCGTGATTTTCAGATAAACGGAGCAAATTTTAGAAACTCTGCATACATATTTGCTTGAGTTACAGAAAAAAAACAAATACGTAATCATAAAACTGAACTTTGCTTTTAAAGCGGCTCGCACTTAATTAGGGTTCATTTTATGATGTACACAAACTTGTGTCTGAAAATGCCACGTGTACAGGCAAACAATAGTTCGTCGGCATTTCTCATCAACGGAATGCCGAACTGAAGGTCGAGAACTGTCATATAACTCCGATTGTTCCCCACGGAAACAATTAATAGCAGGTGCGGTCCGCTGAGTTCGCTTCCGAAGCCGCCGATGTACTCGCAGGCCGGGAGTGTAGAGCGCAGAAAATTCTTCAAGTCCAGAATCCGTGCCAAGTCGTCGCCTCAGGTAGTAAAACAAGTCCAATAAATCCAAAATCGTAGCCAAGTCCAAATGCAGAAGTCAGTAGAAAATCCAGAGTCCAAATCCAAAGAAGAAAAGCAGGGGTCAAGAAGGGTGTGAAGTGAAACGCAGAATAAAATGTTCCAGTAGGCGTACTCGGCAGAGGCTCCCAGCAGAATGAGGCTCTCGCCCGCCCGGCGCAGTATTTATACAGTGCGGAAAGCTTCCCCCTGACTCGCGCCGCTGACCAATCAGCGCGCTTGACTCTCCGGGCGCTTCGAGCGCAAAATAACGGCCTCCCGTGCCGATTCGCGGATTAAAATTGAATATTTTAATCGATAGCAAATTAAACGCCACCCCCCCGGGGATTTTAACACATCATCTATACCAATCTATGTCTTGCCCATAGGATGATGTCGTTTACTGGAACCGCAAGAGTGAATTTACCTAGTTATTCAACAAAATATGCCGATTTACCGCGGCATTTTCAAGAATTAATTTACATTTAATTCGGTTAAAAATAGTAAACATGATTTTACGAGATTCTAAGTTATACCATTAGATAGATCTCAACCAAGCGCATCCTTTGGTGATATTTTCAAGTATGTCGGATAGATATTAATTGCGTAATAGGCAGACAAAGTATGTCACCACAAATAAAGCGCACTAGCTAACTTTCAGACACGCAAAAACATATCACTCCCATAGATGTTCACATGAGGAACACAATAAAAAATGTTTCAGCTCGCTAGGACGTCTGTAACGTCCGTAATCAGAGTTCAAAAATATTCGCTGGCGGCCCCACTCCAGCCGCACGGCGCTATCGTGGCGCCGGGTTTTTTCCATTAACCCGCGCGGGCTGCGTACAGGCGGCGCGGTCAGGCGAGTTTGTCAGGGCCCACGCGAGATATTTTACTCTCAATTAAACATTTTTTATTTTAATTTCTACTTTACAATACCACATGTTCCGGACAGAACAAACAAAAATATAGGGCGGTCCGCTCAGTCCGCTCCGTCGGCCAAGAAGCGTAGTAATGGCCGAAGAAATACAGCACGGGTGTCTCGTGTCAAACAGCATACTTTCGCTGTGATGCGAAACTCGTCATAGAGAAGCGCCGGCCGTCGTCCAAAATTCTCGGCCAGAGGCGCTGAAGATCGCGGAGGCTGGATCGTAGATTCACTGCAGTAGTCAGGTCCCAGCAGAATTCTCCAATAGGTATCGGGAGATAAATAAAATGCAGATGAAAGTGATCCGATAGCGTTTAAATCACCACGCGTAAGCGTAACAGGTGACCGCTCTACAAAACCTTTTTATTATATAACATTCTCAGAGATTTACAAGATATGATATGACAGCATGTTACGTAACCCAATCAGAGCGAGCCAAATCTCCCCTCTCTGTCGCCGCGGTTTGAACCGCGACTGGCGCCATCTCGCGGCGCTTTCTAGGAACTAGACCCGCGAGCGGCCGTACTGATCTCGGTCTGAAGACAAAAAATGGTTAATTACAGGTTTTGCATGTATCCCACAGGGCTACAAACTATGTCACGTATAGGCCTGACCTTGCATAAGGCCGTGACACAGTTCATCGGACCTGCAGGTCCTACTAATTTATGAAAATGCGTTAATTATGTCGACCGTGAAGGGTCGAAGTTAAATCAGGTCATAAAAGTAGGTAATTTAATTGTTACGCGATGCTTTCCATGATTACTGCATAGTACTCGCCCTAACGAGTATTTTGATACCACTTTCGTCTTTGGACAAAGTGGTTTTTGATACTTATCGCGCTTTTAAGAAAAGTTCAAAAGGTCAATTTTTCTTCCAAGTCAAAACATGAGCCTATATAGGCATGTGTATACTCTCTGAATAGGTATTTACTTTGCGATCATGATGCAAAAAGATTCATCAAGATCGGATACTTCTGTCAAAAGTTATTTCTATTTTTGTGATTCCGGCGGAAATTTACCTCAGTGGTGGTCAGATTAAATTCATTAAAAATTAGTGACCAAATGTTTATCGATGTCTTAGCATTACCAATGGATAGGTATTGACTGGGCGCGTCTTGTAGTAATATTTTCAAGTCTGTCCTGCAAATATTACTTGCGCTATATGCCTTCAAAGGGGGCCGCGGAGAAAACTTTCTCATTTAGCTTTCTCCGGCGTCCCGGTACAACTTTACATGCGTAAAAACACATTAACTTAAGAAGTATTCTTGTTGAGAACACTGTAAAAAAGGTTTCAGTTTGATTTTAAGTCTGTGAGAGCTGCAATCTCACTTTGATTAATTCCCATATGATATTCAATTATCAGAAAAAATGTGTTTTTTAACATATCACTGCCGATAACTCACTATATCGCGCAGTGTGTGTGTGTGCATTTACTTGACAACTCTTTATTTTAGGTAAATTTCATAAAATATTTTGACCATGTAATTTCTTCAAAGTGACCGGCAACTGAGTTTGCCGGGATTTTAAAATGACTTTACTTTCAGTGTTCAACCAAAATGGTTCAGATAACAGGGCAAACTTGCGTCTTACGCAAATAAAAATACCTCCCGCTTTCTCTTTTATTGAACAATAAAATGTGACATTCCATTTTTACATACAGTCATGATGCAATTCTGTCAAGCTCCTGGATTTCAACAAGGAATTCCAAATTCTGAAATCAGAGACATTCATTAGCATTTATAATACAATATTGTGCCAGTATGAAAGACATGTCTGGATCACGCTGTACAACACATTTACATGTTCAAAGCGAGGCGTAATTTTACTTTCCGAGAGCATCATTTCTCTCGATTCATATTTTAATTGCGAGTTCCAGACCTGTCGCCCAGGTTACCGACTTAGACACGGTATTCACGCCCGACTGGGTCGGGGGTGACCAAGTGCTGATGATGATGATACCCGGTTGTCATGGCACCCAGGCATCAATGCTCTTTACATGTGGAATAAAATCACCTCCCGCTCTCTCTCCTCAACTTGGAGCAATGAAATGCGACATTTTAGTACATACAATTGTGATTCAGTCTCATTGAGATCTCTGAAACAATTCAATAAATTCCATAATTTTAGAAACTCTGAAAATCTGAAAATTAAGATTTTCATATAACATTTCTCAGTAAAAAACATATACAATTCAGCCCATGTCGTGTACGCATTTTTATTGCTCCCAGCGAGATGTGATTTTATGAAGCTACTTCCTTCCAATTCGCTTCCCCCCTTCTCGGTTGCCGCCGCCTGACGCCGAGACACGTATAAGGACAACCACCGCAGCCGAGAACTCGCGCGCTGTCCTCGGCACGGTACCCATCCCCAACCGGGTCACGGCGATCGGTGTTAGCCCTGAAAGGGGCCTTTGCTCTGCTTCATTCACATCAGAAATTTCTACCATTTATATGACGTGATTACGTCAACCACAGAACTCGAAAGTTCGGTTGCCTGACGGTAGGCGCAGGCTTTGTCCTGTCCGTAACACCACACAAAGGACTCATTTGGCACATTTAAATACTTATGTATTTTTACTTCCTCGCCTCTTCGAGGCAGGACATTTACATAAATTCCATCAAAATAGCGGCCATTCTATGATAGTCCGCGGCGCTCCGAGCGATTTAAAAATGATTTTATTCCCATCGCGCGAGCTTTCCCTGTATATCAAGACCACGAAACATCAATTTTATTCAATATTACATTTACAAATGTCTTATCTAATTCTTAAATATTTCATTCTTAAGATATTTCATTAAATATTTCATCAAACTTAAATATTTCATCAAACTTAAATATTTCATTTTCTTAAGTATTTCAAATATTTCAACACTTTACAAGATAAGACCAAAAATGCAATTTCTTCGTGGAACTTTTCCAACGCCCTCCGTCGGAGATGTCAACACATCGCGTCGGCGCAGTATCCTCTCAGCTAGGATCGCAACGCTGGCTCGCTGCCCGCGCCGACTATCCGCTTGGAGGCGAGGTGGGTCCCGCGTACGGCATTCGCCCATACAACGGACCTGGGCCCCCGAAAGGGCCAACATTCACGACTTCAGACGGGTCATCATCATCCCGTCGTCATAATTCTACCTGTCCGATACACCGATTATTGGGGGTTTCCAAAATGTTTGAGGCTACAGTTTATTTTATGCAGTTTATAGTATTAGCATTTAAAAGCCTAATCAGTTAAATGCGAATTGTTCTATCGGAAACATGTCCACTAACAAACGAAAGTGACTCTCGGTTCATGAAAAGTCGAAATTATTCGTGAAATAGAACGCGGCGCCAAAAATTCCGAGGTCTGTAAAAGGATTTCACTATGGTCTTCTACAGTTTCATCGCTCTGGAAAATTAAGGATGTTTATTTGGCTGCTCTTGAAAATAACATCACATAGTCAAAAAAATTTAGAAAGTGAAATTTACCTATCCCGGATATAAGGAGCAAATTTAGTCAGTCCCTTCGCGCTCCTTATAACCGAGTTCGACTGTATATCCAATTTTTTATATATATTGGATATATACCAAAAAATCTGATTTTTTAATTTTTAATATAAAAATCTGATTTTTTCGAACCCTGATCATACATGGATTTGCCACACATACGTCTAAGGGATCTCATCTCCACTGCATTTAATCTACTTTCGTTCCTCTTCTGCCAAGTCCAGGCTTCACTTCCATACATTAGTGTCGGTACCAGAACTCCTTTATGTATCGCTAGTTTTGCCTCGGTAGAAATATTTCTAATATTGCATTCAAAGCACCTTTCGCCCTATTCCCGGCAGTCACTCTCCTCTCTATATCTTTCTTAACATTCCCTCTTCTATCAAACATTCTTCCCAAGTACACAAACTCATCTACTTGTTCCAAACATTCATTGCCTACTAGTATTTCACACGTTGTCAACCTCGTGCGCAGGTCCGACATAGTTTTCACTCCCGATCGTGCCGAGGTGACCAGCCGCAATTCTTGAAAAGGGCCGTTCTGGGAAACACAATCTCCCTTACCCACTCTGTACTACAGAGATATCTACCCTTCATGAGACGCGAAACAGTCCACTGCAGAATCAATATATTAATTACCCTAACCAATGTTGTTTCTGTCTCCGTATGATGATTTCTATTTGTGTATCTGACTACGGATCAGAGGATTCCAGTTTCGAATCCTGGCAGAATCGAATTTTTTTTTTCCGTCGAGAATATTTTATTTGTTGAAATTTTAATTACATTTTTGGTTTTTTATAATGTTGTATAAAGTAATCAAGACTGAGAGAAGTGAAGAGAGTAGGTACCTACCTATCGAACTGTGGTTTATTCTGCTCTGACTTATTAATCGTTTAGAAATACTGAATAAACACTTTGTCTTAATTATATCTAAACTACCCGTAATTAAAAGTGGAAATTTGCCAGATACAATTGGCCGTGAAGCGGCTGACGTAGGCATAGGTAAACAATTGTGTTTGCACCACAGCAAACACAATTGGCCGCGCAGTGGCCACAATAACCGCCCGCAGGGCCTAGCAGTAAGCAATCGGCGTCGCCGATTGCTTTCCTGCTAGTAATAATAATTGTACCTGCCTAACGGTAGCAACAGGTCTTTTCCATCCTGTCTGTTCCGCACGGAAACAATAAAAAACAGGCGCTGAGCTCGCTTCCGAAGCCGAAGATGTAGCTACAAACTGGGGAATGCAGAGCAACTGCACCGTCCGGAGAGCCGTAAAAATTCCGCTGTAGTAGCGAAATTTCAGAAGTCTAAATTCGTGCCAAGTCGTCGCCTCAGGTGGTGAAACAGGTCAAATAAAATCCAAATCGTGTCCAAGTCCAAAGCAGAAGTCAGTAGAATCCAGAATACAAGTCCAAAGAAAAGCAGGGGTCAATGCAGGTAAAACGCAGATAAAATGTTCCAGTAGGCGTACTCGGCAGAAGCTCCCGTGAGAATGGTCGCTCTCGCCCGCTGGCCGTGCTATTTATACAGTTCGGAAAGCCTCCCTCATGACTAGCGCGCCGACCAATTAGCGCGCTCGGTTTGCCGGGCGCTCGGAGCGAAAAATTTATTTATTTATTTTACTTTAAAATATCACATAAAAGGATTCATTTGGCACATTTAAAAATACTTAGGTATTTTTTACTTCTTCACCTCTTCGAGGCAGGACATTTACATTAATTCCATCAACGCAGCGGCCATTCTCATAATGGTCCGCTGTGCTTCGCGCGGTTTTTACTGATTTTATCCCCATCGCGCGAGCTTTCCCTGTATATACAAACTACGAAACATGAATTTTATTCAATATTACATTTACAAGTGTCCTATCTAGTTCTTAAATATTTCATTCTTAAGATATCTCATTAAATATTTCATTGACATTTCAAACTTAAATATTCCATTTCTTAAGTATTTCAAATATTTCACAACATTTCATTTTATAATACATAAATTTGTAATCTCTTTGTGGAATTCTTCAACGTCCAATCGCAGCCTCTGGGTATCCATCGCTCGATCGGTCGTCCATGCACTCCGCCGGAGATACCACATATCGCGCCGGTGCGGCGTTCTATCCTCTCATCAGGATCGCAGCGCCGGCTAGCTGCCCGCACCAACTATCCGCGCGGAGGCTTGGTGGGATGCGGATGCTTCCCCACTGTCGTATGCCCCTGCATGTTTCCATACCTACAGTGTCTGTCCATACAAAAAAAAAAATTAAATTAAATAGTGAAATGTCTTAATCCAAAAAATCATCATTGTAATCATGGTTTTAGAATTTTGTAATATTATAAAAAATGTTATAAACTTTTATTATATAACAAAAAACCAAACTATAATTTTGCCAGTCCTCTAAGGCAAATAATCTTAAGAAATCTTAGGAAAATAAAGAAAAAATGTAACAAAAATCAATTTTCTTTCTTTTCATTTAATGTATTTGAGTGTTCTATACACTTACTGTATTTGAGTGTTGGCGGTAAATACAGAGCTTTTTTGGCTTTGTCAATTTTTAAGTCTAACCATGCCAAAATACGTTGATCTCTTTCATCTTTCTATAAAAATATATTTATTTTCTATATACTTTACAATATTTATAATCAAATTTATAATAAGAAACATTAATCTCGGTTTATTTTATATTTGAAATATTTTGTTAAATTTATTAAGTACTTACGTCGTCACTCACACGATCGCAGTGCGACAGTAACCCGGCGAAGGAACCTCCTCCTGTGAGCGACTGGATGGCATTGGCGCAAGTGCAATTTTACGTGCGGCAGGGGGAACGTATAAAACTCAGCTACTGAATGTATGAGACTCAAGAAATTGTTTTTGACAAAATGGCGCAAATTTAAAATTTACCTTGAGCAAAATGCTCATAGTCCGAGTGCTCGCGGGTTAAGTACTGTTTTCGTAATGAAATGCCCAAAGATCGGTACGATATTTTACAGCTGTATGTTTATTTTTCTGATCCCGAGACAAATTCCCAGTAGACAGATTTCATAAAATTAGGATTCTGGCTGACCGAGAAATATTTCAAAAAACATTTTGGAATATTTTTCGAAGACTTAGTCTCACAATTTTGAGACGCACCCATCTCTTTGTCAGGATGACTACTACATGTAAATACCACTGCACCACACGCTAGTGTAATGTAATATTTATGGATTTTTGTCACATCTTTTATTTTTTAATAAAGAGAGTAAATCGCTTGCAAAGCGATAGATGATGCGCTTTTCGAAGCAATCGGCCGTTCGCGGCATTTTTGACTGACATATGGTCAGTATGGAAATCGAAATATTTTCCAAATATTTCTGGAATTTGACCCGCTCACGAGGCGTGATAATTTAGACTGGTATATACATTTCCGAGAACCAGCCAAATGGGTGCGCCCGGCTGGTATTCCGAAGATTAAAGTGGGGCGGCAGACTGCAGACTGACCGTTCCCCATATCGCTTGCATCTGATTTACGGGTACCCAGCCCGTAAAATCAGAGTCTTGTCGCACAAGACCTACTGGACGTAGACTGGCGGAGGAGCATCATTACTAAAAAGTGCGTGGAGCACCGTACACACAAAATATAAATTAAACATTACAAAATTCTTCAAAAAATAATTTTTATTAAAAACACAGGAAAAGTCAAGAAACGCATAGAAAACATAAAAAGGGAAATTAAAAATAGTGGCCCTGAAATGGACCTTTTACGCTCAACATGAGCGCAATCGCTAATAGCGACCCCACCGGCCGAGCGATACCGTGCCGAAAAAGATGACTTTCAGTCAAAATCGAATATTGGCCGCTACAGCAGTCCAATTAAACTAAAACTTTCTTTATTGTATTCTTCCAGTAAATATCTATACAAAAAATATATATTTACGACTACAAATTACATCAGAAACGTAGGGGGAATTTTGTTTGATAAAATTGTTTATAACTGACATAATATTAATTGTTCACTCATTAAACTATAGTCAAAAGACGCCTTATAAAATATACTTCATAATTATTACACAAAAATTCATGTATCTACTTAAGAACTATTTTTTATTGAATTTAATGTAACTAGCCGATTGCACTCGGTACATAACTTGTAATAACTCTGTTAATACTACCTTGCGGGTCCCATAGACTATGTTAGATTATCAGCAAGGTTTAGTTTTGTATAAATTAACATGATTTACATCTCAAAAAGACGATGAAACCATTTTTACGATTTTTTATGTCGGTGCAAAGTGCTTTCTGCCGATCTCCGCAGCCAATCGTCAGACTGATTAGTACCAAAATTCACTCAGAGATGGCGCGAGCGCTGAAATCGGCAAAGCAAGCTTTGTGATTGGCTGATTGTTTTACGATGGAGTTATGGAGGGGATTTTGTAATTTGGTTATATAAACAGTTTCATAACGGCGAGCAATTCAGTACACCTGAAGGTGCTTTAAGAGCCTATTGGACCACTTTTACCAGCCTTTCATTTATCTCTACCTACAACGACCCTGCTAACTACTTGGACTTTCTCTGGATCTTCTTTGGCCCTTTTAAGGCAACCTCTACTGCACCGGCGTTTCTAGATTGGTTTTATACGACTTTGCCATCTGAAACTTTTGGTGCGTTTCTTCGAGTTTGGGCACGTGGAACCATACTATCTTTTGCGTGTTCCTGTGCGGAACAATACCATTTTATCTACTTTTTAGTCTCCACCACTTTTAATCTTGTAATCAATTCTAATCTCACTTAGCTGAAATAAATGGAACTAAATTAATTTTCAATTTTATTAAAAAGTATAATTATAATTTATTTATATATACTTACGTATTTACAATTTATTAAAATAATAGCTTAGCTAGTAGAAAAAGCTTTGGAAGAATCTTGTTCATTAATTTTTAGAAAATATTCTTTACACCATGGGTGAAATTACGACAGTTACGGAGATAAGTGACATTAAAGTTTGGATTTATTTATTATTTATTTTTTAACATACCTGACTTGTTTACTGTAAAACGTTGGGTAACTTATGGAATGTTTAAAATTTTGATTTGATCAATTTTCGAAGCTGGCAATGGAATCATAATATAGATACATAGTCAGGTTAGAGACCAGACCACCGTTGCAATGCGAAAATCACTGTCAAGCAGCATTTTTTTCATTTACCGAGTGCCGTATCAGTTGAAAATACTGCACCGAGTGCACATAAAGAGTTTTTATGTGACAATATTTCTTCTGTATACAAGTAACAATTTGATTAATTTTAGTTGTTCCACTATTAGAAAAATTCTTTAAATTTGAAACTGTTTTTATATTATGTACCTACTTGTTCATTGTGTATTCATTGAAAAAAATTGTGTTTTTCTTTATTATTTTATGCGAGTAAGAACTCAGACTCCAATTTATAGTTTGATATTTGTAATTTTATATTTTGTTTTGCAAAAATAAATGTCTGGAAGTTATAAAAGGGAAGATTTCCAGAAAAGGGGCAGTATTTTTTTAAAGTTATTTTTCAAATCAGTTGGTCAGAGAGCATTTAAGCATTTTATTAGCATTATTTGGATCAGTTGGTCAGAGAGCATTTAAGCATTTTATTAGCATTATTTGGATCAGTTGGTCAGAGAACATTTAAGCATTTTATTAGCATTATTTGGATCAGTTGGTCAGAGAGCATTTAAGCATTTTATTATCATTATTCGGATCAGTTGGTCAGAGAGCATTATAATAATTTTTCGAATCAGTAATACGTACCTTCATGCCGGTTTTTTAATATTTATTCCTTTTGGTCGGTTTATAATTTCATTTTGTGTTTTAATAATCTTTATTAGAAAGAAAAGAATCAGTAAATTAAATTCATCTGCGCAAAGGTAGAGTTTAAAATCGTCATGTTTTAATTTCCGATTTGCTGGTGGATTCCAGCAAGGATCTGGGAAGGAGATTTGAGAGTCGTGTAGACATTGATCAGTCTCTTTGCCCGGGGCTGGAACGAACAACTACAATAACTAAAAATGATACTTCTACATTACAGAACCACTTGCGTGCCTTCTTCGAAGATGACCTAACAGTCCTGGGAATGTCAACATGTCCGGATGTAGCCACCACTTCCTGATGTAGCCACCACTTCCTGATGATGGCTTATTGCTGCCAATGGAAGCTGAAACGGAACGAGGAAAAGACTGAGACTATTATGTCAACCCAAAGAGGGCTCAGTCAAAATCCACACCAATGAGAGTGAAATTGATTGGCAGAAAGAGGTGAATTATTTCAGACTGAGTTTTGATTAGCCCCTCTAATTGGAGACGTCACGCACCATGCGCGCGTCAAAAGACAAACTGAGCAATCAGGCCACTTAGCTATTTTAATTCCAAATACACAATTTTATACCCAGCACGGTTATGTCAACCACCATAATATATAAATGCTCAGTTGCAACTAATTCAAAATAAACTTTTAAAACCATATATGATTTTAATACTTTTTCACCCGAAATGAATTTAGTAAAAATTTGTACTTCTGGCAAAATAACCGAATCTCTCTAGGTAAACAGTTCGCTTTTCACTAATTCATCTGCAATACTGTGTGCCATGTGTCACGGAAAGTTTTGTGAACATGGTGTTCCGTACAGAATACGCGAAGATATGATGCGCAGGTCTCCCGTACTTGACTCGTAGAACAGACCAAGACTGTACAGCGGTAATCGTAAACCCGCTGACAGTGGTTGTTCTAAATATTCACAAAAGTGAATTATCCGGTTGCAGGTAGTCCAGTTGAAGTTCCAAAATCCAAAAACAGTAGGTAGAGCAGAGGTCAGAGGTGTTGAGTAAAAGTCAGAAGAAGTGGTCCAGACGGCGTATAAAGCACAGAACGGAAAGAATCTGTACGCCGACGGAAGTTTAATTTATACACAAATTTAATACCTCCCGGCTTATTTCCGGGAGCCAATCACAGAGAGTTTTTATCGCGCGTTCGCGCACGCGAAATTGTCTAAAAAATAGCTCGGAAAGTTTTATTTACAGAATTCAAAAATTATTTAGAATTTTTACGCCACCCCCCCGGGGTTTTCATCACGTCATTTACATGGTGCTATGTCTTGCTTATAGCATGACGTGATTGCCTGGACCCGCAAGACCGAAGTTAATTTTTTATCAAAAAATATATACCGATCGCAGCGGTATTTGCTCAGGAAAATTTCACAATTAAATTTATAAAATTTGTTAACTATGGTTTATACATGTTTGTTAATGCAGTTTATAAAGAGCCCACATGGGTGTAACTTTTGATATCAGTTTTAGTTATGTACAATAAAATTTCAGTCATTTATAAATATTTCAAAGTGGGTCGCAAAAAATTAATTTTCATTTATTTTTCAGGTGCGCCCCTGACAAGGTAGGTATGTAAAAACATGTAAAATGGGTAGATTCTTATGCAAGGAATTCAACAAAAAATATTTTAAGTTGATCCGGCTGTTGTAGCGTCTGTAAGACAGTTTCAAAGTTTTGACTGAAAAATGACCCTTATCGACATTGGACCACTGCTGATAGTGGTTACGTAAAAAATGTGAAAAATTTTACTTTTTTATTTACATGATTTTCTTTTAGATTTTAGTCTAAATGGCTTTGTTTAGCAAAAATATTATGGTTTGATACCAATTTCATTGAAAAAACCCTCGTTTTTCGTAAATATAAGAAAATCAATTTTGGGTCGAAAATTCTCGTATTTGTTGGTACAAATACCGTTTTTCGGTGGCTGTCGCGCCCGGGACCTTATTAGTGATGAGCCCCGTCGCTAGGCCTATAAAACACTGTTAGTTATATGTAGATTTCTCCGAGATCTGACAAGATATGGCTTCGCGACTTATCGGAAACAATCGGTCTGCAGCCCGTTTTTCCTTCGCATACCAACTCTCTGTCCTCGGATACATATGTAGAAATATTAAACAATATTTCGTAATTCTGTCTGTCAGGCCATACAGTTAGCCGTAGGAAATAATATTTCCTGTATCTGTCTTTCCGCCATACAGTTGGCCGTCACTCGGAAATATTCAATAATATTTCTTATATCTGTCTTTATGCCATACAGTTGGCTACACTCACCACCCCGGTCTATCGCAACAGCGATTTTCTCGTTTATTGAAAATAAACATGTGACAAAGTACATTCATATATGTCAATATTTAGGTTCTTACAATAATATGTAATAATTTAAACATGTCACAACTATTTTATTTTCATAAATTTTCATACATAAATTTGTTCACAAATTTATCAAAGCATAGGACCCGTCTTTACGGTCCTCAGGGTGGTGATGACGCACCGGCGTCCTGCCCGGTCGCCCGTGAATAAGATGACGTCACAGGTCCACCTTGATCGGTGTCCGCAGCGAGCCATGGAACTCGGCAATGTCATCTTCTTTGAGGAGGCTCTTTTCAGGGCTATCATTCATCCTGTCCGTTACATCAATAATATTAGTTTTATATCCATTATAGTAAGTTAATTGTTCTATTATATTGATTTCATTATTATATGATGTTTTATCTAGTGGAATATTAAAACCCTATGGATCATTGATTTAAATGATTCCATTTTATGTGAATATGGATGAGCAGAAGAGGCGTGGATAAGAGTATCCGTACATGAAGGTTTTCTATAGATATTAAATTTAAAATGGTTATTAGCAATGGATAAGCTTAGGTCTAGGAATTTAATACATAATCTTTTTCAATTTCAAGTGTAAATTGTAGATTTTTGTTAATTGAGTTTAAAAAACTTAAGAACATATTAAGTTGTCTCACGCTACCTGTCCATACACACAGAATATCATCAACGTAACGGACATATTGCGATACATTTTTTAGGAGATTATTATTTGAGTCAAAAAGAATTTTTTCAAAATTATCCATATATATTTCACTTAGAAGTGGAGAAAGTTTTTTTACCCATTGGAAGAGATTTGAAGATTGAGAAGATGATTTTATAGAATAAACAGTTAATTTGGAAATAGTTTTGTTCCATACAAATTTTGGTTAAATCTAATATCTTATTTCTAATGTAAGGTTCAATATTACAATTCAACAACTTATCTTTAAGAATTGATATTACTTTGGAAACAGGAACAGTAGTAAATAAGTTTTTGACATCAAAAGATGCTAATATTGAATTTCGAGGTAATGTGAGATTTTTCAACATATTAGTTAATTCTATAGAATTTTTTATGCTATAAGGAGACTTAAAGTTAATTAATCTGACTATTTGTTTGTTAAGATATTTTGCAATATTGACAGCTGGAGCATTTAAATAAGACACAACATGTCTTACTGGAAAGTCCTTCTCGTGTAGTTTGACTATCCTAGGCGTGATGCTGATGGATTTTTTAATGGTCAGTTTATTCTTCTCTTCTGTGGGTAATTGCTTGCTTTTACAAAATTCCTTTGTTTTCTTCTGAAATTTCTTAGTAGGATCACTCATTAGTACTTCACATCTGTCACTGATAATAGCTTCGTGTAATTTTTGGTTTTATTCACTGCTGTTTATTGCCACAATGGACTAACTTAGCGTATTTTTGATGTATTTGGGTATCATTATTAAATATTCAATCATTGTTGTTAAGTAATTCTGCACATTTATATGTTAACGATATATCCTTTTGATTTAATGCAGTGTCTAATCAACTTTCATGATATTAAGATTTTTTGTGTTTTTACTTTGTATTACATTAAACTTTGGGCCCTTTTCTAGAAGACCAATTTCATCATTGTCAAATGTCGTTGAGGATATATTCACAAAACGATTATAGAATGTTTTACTATCTGTGTGCACTTTGGGTAAATCATTATTTATGTTGTTGTTATGAGGAGATACCTTTTTAATTTTATTATCATTATTTAGTTGGAGATTGAGAAGTTTTTTTTATCAAGGATCCTTTTCTTTTTATAGTTAAAGGTACTCATTTGGCTATATACAGAGTCATCGAATAGCTCCCATTCCACTGGATGTAAATTGTTTATGAGTGACACATGTAACACTTTAATATAGGATCTGAGAACACTGTATTGTTTATACGCACTAGAAATTTCTTCTTGTATCCACAATAACTCTGCTTTTTTAACACTATTTTTGTAATATCAGACTGGTGTTCGGTATTGATATTGACATAGTTTGGAATAAGTTTACATTTTAAACAGCCCTGGTTAAAATATTTTTTAGTTGGCACATTTTTGATTTTATTTTTAGTTTTTACATTTTATTTTTAGTTACATTGATGATATTCTGTGTGTATGGACAGGTAGCGTGAGACAACTTAGTATGTTCTTAAGTTTTTTAAACTCAATTAACAAAATCTACACTTGAAATTGAAAAAGATAATGTATTAAATTTCTTAGGCCTAAGCTTATCCATTGTTAATAATCATTTTAAATTTAATATCTGTAGAAAACCTTAATGTACAGATACTCTTATCCATGCGTCTTCTGCTCATCCATATTCACATAAAATGACATCATTTAAATCAATGATCCATAGGGTTTTAAGGCGATCGTCTAGCAATTCCCGCAAAATTCAACGGCGCCGAGCACTTTTTCTCATAACTTCTCTTGCATTTTGTACCACATTTTTGTATGGATACTACATTAAAATTTATTCATTAACTTCCATATATCTTAAATATATATGTTGTTCTAAAACGACACTAACTAAATTATTTTATAAATCAATAAATTAACAAAAAATCGATGTTTAAGACCTAAAGAAAATTGCTCTATTTCGTAGGCTTTTTATAACTTTATGGACTGTGAAATGTTTATTTTTTTTCAACAATATTACAGAGTGAACCATTATCTTTAATCGATAAAAATAATTTTTATATCGGTTAGTTACTTTTCTCACAATTTGTGTTTTAAAAGATACTGTTTTTAAAAAATATTTTCTTTTTTTGGGTGGTTTTTTAAACCCTTTTTACGTAGTTGACAGCTTTTTAACTTTCATATGTTAAAAGAATAGATATTATTCTTTTAAAATGAATATTAAAAAAAAACAAAAACTCATTCAAAGTTCTTCATTTCACCTACATAATCAAAACACAGCGAAAAAAGCCGTCAGACTACAACGAGCCGGGCGTTACGGACGTGTCCACACGGCGCGCGATTACAATCGTTTCTCAGTACTACATTTTGTCTAAAATTCCTGGTATCCAGTGCCGTGCATTTTTTAAAATAACTTTACAGTTACGGTCACACATTTTTTTAACAAAGTAGGTAATAACAATTTTTGAGTGCACTGTTTTACGCCAATATTCAAACTCGACTAGGTATTCGAATTTACATATAATATAATAATATATAATTACCGAAGAAATAGCTTGCGAGAACAGATTTTTTCTTTCTTTCTTTCTTAAATCTTAAATTTTTCTTAAAGGAAAGTGGTGGATGACTTAGAACCGAAAGTGACTCAATTTATAGTCATTCTTAATATGAATATAAGTAAGGATTCATTCATTATTTTTATTTTTTGGTGAAAACTAATTTGTGAAGTTGCAAGTTGCGTCACCTAACGTTTCCAAAAAGGTTTTTGGAATTCATTGCATTATAAATTGGATTGCTATTTGAAAATAGAATAATATACAATGTGTAACAGAAATATTACACAATACTTTACAGATAGATTCCTGCCTAAATTATGAAACGAAAGTGTTCACAACAAATTTGTGAAATTGTGGTGAAAATATCAAGTTATAGGAATAAGCGACTTCAAAATTTAAATTTTTTCAATATTGCTTATTTATCTTTTTTAAACGTTGGAATATCATTAAAGTAACTTGTATCAAATATTAAAAATTCATTCGCTTCTATACAGGCCAAAAAAATTATGTAAAATTTTCTTAATTGTTCGCTGATTGATGATGTCCATATTCCATTTCCACGTGCTATGGACAATGTTGAAAGCAGTGGTTTTGCCGATATTGATTTAAGTCAGAAAAGGCATTCCCAAAGTCCAATCACAAAAAAACCCACAGTGTTTCTGTTACGGACAGGACATTGCCTGCGCCTACCGTCAGGCAACCGAAATTTCAAGCTCTGTGGTTGACGTAATCGCGTCATATAAATGATAGAAATTTCTGATGTGAATGAAGCAGAGCAAAGGCCCCTTTCAGGGCCACCGCCGATCGCCGTGCCCCGGTTGAGGATGGGTACCGTGCCGAGGACAGCGCGCGAGTTCTCGGCCGCGGTGGTTGTCCTTATACGTGTCTCGGCGTCAGGCGGCGGCACCCGGGAGAGGGGATGAGCGAATGCGGAGCCTCAGCTCCATGAGAACGCATCCCGCTGATGACAATGGAAATGCGTTAGAGTGCATGATCTGAAATGTGTATGTTTTTGCTGAAAATATTATATGAAAATATTAATGTTCAGATTTTTTAACATTTCAGAGCTCTCTAATATGATGGAAATTAATGGTTTTTTGATTTCAGATGGACCTGAATCATAATTCTATGTAATAAAATACCGCATTTTCGTTGTTTAAATAAAAAGAGCGGGCGGGAGATGTTTTTATTTGCGCACAAGGTGGTCGGGCCATATCTATATTTGGAATGTATAGCGAACGCCTTTCATTGAGAAATTAGGCAAGCCGCGTTACCTGTCTCCGCCAATGACGCGAGACCCAGCAGGGCCGGCAGTAGTACATATTGGACCGCCGCTGTGAGTACATACTCGTTCGCCATCGCCGCCGTGTGACATTTTTTACGCACGTTCCGCAATAACCTCAATTTGTCGTTCGATCTTAAAACCGCCTTTTCAAATCCGTTCTTCGCAGTGGATTTGTTTACATTATTGGTGAAGACGGCCACCCGCATCTACAGTCCACTCAATCGCATTTCATCAGGTCGCAGTTCAATAAATCGAAGATAACCAGGAGGTAAGTGTCTTGCATGTTTTCTCAGTTACGGGCCTTTCGCTACGTATTGGACATCTTGCTTGCCCCTTGGAAGTTTCCGTATAGTTGGACGCTCAAAGCGCACCATTTAAACCATAACCTAACCGCCTCACCATATAATTTTGGTACCTTCGACCGGAGATCGATCCATATACAAAGGTCGAACGAACGAATTAATATATTCATACATCCGACTATATCGTATTGAGCAACTCCATTATCGCAATTTTCATAATATTTGTTCAGTGAAATAATTACGCAGCGTGATATTTGTCGATATAAATATCGTTTAATATTTTTTCAGCTACTTTTACTTGACAGTGTTATTCACGCACGGATACTTTGCACTTGTAACAAAGTTATAGAATTGTTTATTTCGAATAAAATATTAAATAAATTCGGTATTCAAACATATTAAATAACAATTTTAACATAACATAACATAACAAATAACATTTCACAAGTGAGTATTTTAGAATAAATACGAACTTATTGTTAGATCACTGAAGTACCTCCCGATAAAAAATATTCAAAATGTCGCAGATAAATAGATTGAAATCTTTAGAAGCAAAACGGGACGCTGTTTTCGCTCACGTAAACATGATGTACGAAAAATCAAAACGGATTTCGTCTGAGAATACAAGGACGACAGAGTCATTCTTGGCAGACATACAAACGATTGATGAAACAAAAACGCAGTTCACCGCCGTTTCAGATGAAATAAATATATTGAATTTAGAATTGAATCCTGACTTTGTACCGGATTATCAAAAACTTATTGCATTTGATGGGATCATCTCTCATATCAAATTTAAAAAATCCCAACTTTCGGAAACAAAGTTGCAAGAGGCTCCTGTATTGGATAGTCCAATGAAGTTGCCGGCTATTCAAATTCCGTCATTTGATGGCAACCAGGAGAACTGGCCCATTTTTTATGAAACGTTTAAGGCCAACATTCATCAAAATAAACTATTAACGCAATCACAGAAAATGCAATATTTAATTTCAAAATTATCGCACGGCGCTCTTTATTTGACATCAGGGGTACTTCCTACGGGAGAAAATTACAATTCTTTATGGAATAGCCTCGTACAAAAATATCAGGATAGAAGGGCGTTGGGTTGTTATTACTTAAAAAATATTTTCGAAATAAAATATGTCAACACCGCTGGTGGCTTAAACTCGTTTATTGAGAAATACTCTGCGTCCGTTTCCGCTTTGAAACAGCTGGGAATCGAAGATCTAACAGACTTCATTCTTTTGTATTCCGCGTTATCGAAATTGGATAGCCAAACTTCACAAATGTTCGAGATGACGCAACGTGAAAAGGAAATTCCCGCTTACCAAGATCTGGTAGAATTTTTACGAAGTCAGGTGAAAATTTTAGAACGTACAACTACTAGCAACACCGCTTCTGTTCGATATGGTCAAAATAATTAAAATAAAAATAAGAC
>JADDOH010010357.1:0-40268 GCA_016648135.1 Agrypnia vestita
TTGATCAATAAGGCTCCGACACCGGTCGCCGAACACACTGTATGTACACGTACACACATATACATACGTATTATAGCTAGTTATTGTAAGAACTCTTGTACTATAATCGTTAATTCGAAAAATGCGTGAATTTTTTTCACACACACCCCTTAGAAAGATTTTGTAAATGAGTCGTCCCATTAATCTCTGCTGGACCTGAGAAATAGTTGCAATCTCCGGTTAAGTTGACCCCGTGATCGGAGAAACGGGTGCGAATTAGCCGATGCACTCCGCCGAGGCAACCCACTCCTCGGGCCCAGACAGCCTGATAAATGGAACATCGCACGCATTAACCCTCTCCCGCCCGTCTGATGGCATGTTTTATTCATCGTGTCAATATTCTGGGCGCCCAGATAAAATGTCGAATGTAAATTTCGCTTCAAACAGGTACCAGCCGACCTTCACTTTGAATACTGATAGCGGTACGAAGAATATTTTTTCGGGATATAACTTATAAAAATTTATTAGGATTTCCAACATACGATCATGCTTTGAATGAGTAAACTAATCACTTCGGAAATTCCGCGCTGTATTATTTAGTTTGAACGCGGTTTTTAAAGCCCCGGCGTTCTCCACAGTGTACAACTCTATCGGGGCCGGTTTATCAACTTGGATTATGGGTTTAAACTGTGAATTTCGTAGCCGGCGGGCGTGATTTTTGGCATGTGTCATCAAAATCGTTTTTATTCCATTTTTCGGCGTTGTAGTGTCGATAACGGATTACATTATCCACAATTAAAAAAACAGTACTCCGGATACCTAACCTACCCACCTTTTAATATATCATATAGCATATAAATTTATCAAATCTTCATGTATGATAAAATGTAGAAAACAAATTTATTAAAGATTTAAGATTATGATTACGGTGATTTGACATATTTATGTGTTAAATAAACTGTTCGGCCTACATCTCCACCGTGATAGGACGCTCTCCTCATGACGCTGAATGACTGACATGAATGTTCGTATAAAATATCCGTTCTATTTTTATTTGCTTGCTATTTACCTATTGTTTACATAATGCTCTATTTATTGTACTATGCTGTTTATTGTAATTTCTGGTGATAATAATAAAGAAAATTTGTTGCCGGGGACAATGAGGGCGAATTTGTATGATCCGCTGTGCGGCCCCACTGTATTTAGCGGGGTCGCACAGCGGCCTTTTACCATAAAAAATGTCAACCTATACATAAAAGCGTTAGCTATACATAACTATACATGCATAACTATACATACATAAGCTATACATATATTATAGATGTCTCACAGAGATAAAATTATATTTTTTATGGAAAAGAAATATGAAAATCTGTGGGTATTCATGGGGCTTACGACATATCGTACGGCCGGCTTAAGTGATCACTTTACACCATGTAACATTCACCATTTCCATCCATGATAGAATACTACGTCTATCAAATTTATGGAAGTTTTATATATTTAAATTTTGCATCTCTTTACAATGGTGAACGTTACATTGTGTAAAATGATCACTTAAGCCAGCCGTACGTTACATTGTGTAAAATGATCACTTAAACCAGCCGTACGTCGTCCTATGAACACCCAAAGACTTTCCCATAAAAAAATATTATTTCGTCTCAGTGAGACATCTATAATATATCTTGATTAATGACGTCCCTGTGACAAAATCCGGTACTGTGTTCTAAAAAATTTGGACAAACTCAAAATATTCTGAAGTTATACATACATTAAAGCTCTCATATATAGGAGCTATTGCTTATAAAACGGTCCTAAGTAAACGGTGGGTGTAATTTAAAAAATACGGCGAAAATTCTGCCTCAATCGTTTAATACGAAATTCATTGAATCACGGAAAATATTATGTTGTAATAATTTATTTATTTTCATTTCGGTTACTTCATTTAGCAGATCTACACCGATAGGGTATCATAAATCGGAAATGGATGTTTTTAACAGCCCCGTATCATTTTTCCAACATCTTTGAATACCGGTCAAAGTTATAAATTCGAGAAAGTCTTACCTGTTTGAAATTCCGGCAAAATGGAGGGTTGACGGCCCCCTCCCTACCTGTGTCCAGATCCCCCGAGCGAATGATTTATACTTTCTGTCATGTAGATTCTATTTGAAGGCAGCCCTCCCCTCCCCCCCCTCTGGGTAGGGTGGGGGCAAATAAAATTCTGGTCAGTTTTCCAAAGGCACATAATTTCAATTTGAAACCAGCCGTTGACTGTTCAGGCCGGCTTATCCCAACGGCGATAAATTGATTTAATTAATCGTGAATCTATTTCGAATCTCGAAAATGTATTTGCTAATAAATTCAATTTGTTTATTGTATCGCCATAAGGTAAATCATTGAATTCTTCTGATCGCTGATTTCGTTTCATATTTTTGGGTTTTAATCTTTTTTTTTTTAACTTTATTTGATTTTTGTACGTGATACTGTGTAAACATGTGAATGTAAATAATCAATACAAATAAGGGGTACAGAAGCAAAGGCAGCAATATTTAAAAATATATATATATAAATGTTTTGAATGCAGTCATCGAGGATAACTAATTTAGAATGTAGATTTTAAGGAAATATAGCCTTCCAAAATCATGCTTCCAAATCACTATTAAAATTAATGGCAGAAATATCCACTTCAAGCAATCCAATTACGATCAATGTCCAATTACGCAATTAGAAAAAGCAACAATATTCATATTTAAAAGTTAAATATTTATTTAAACACGTTTATAAAGGGAAAACTAAGGTGGCAATTATTTTTAAAATGTTTTCATTTTCATGTTTTCTTTTGCAATAAGATGTAGATTTCATAGATTCCAGAGAAATTTCCTTGATTAATGATAGGATTTGACAGGTTAAAATATCGCAGAAAACAGAAAAATCAGGAGAAACGGTATGGCTGTGAAAACCTATAAACAGGATGTCTAATTTCTAAACCATATGTATGTAAAAACCATGTATTCTGTGATTTATTATTTCCCTAATTTTCTCAAATGTGTTTGCATCGTATTATTGTTTAAATGTCGTAATCTTTGCTAGGGAGAACAAGTATGTTGTAAAATTAAAATAAAATATAAATAGTTATAATATAAATTATATAAAAAAATATAAAAATAAAAATATATATAAATAAAAAAAATTCAAAAAATAAAATGTTGCACTAACACCCCACTTGGCTCGGTTTCGCAGCTCACTGCTCCGGTTACAACATTCCTGTTACGTACAGACCCTTCTTGTCTCCCACTCTCCTTTGTAAATCATCGGTTCGTCGACATCCAACGTAATGTACGCTTTTATTATTTTATTTTCCTTTTTCCACTTTTCCTCTTCCTTGCAAGGCTACCAAACGAGCTGTAAACTCTTCTTACCGCGTTAGATATTCTTAAAACAAATTAAATAAATCCATTAGGAAGATATGCAGAAAAATTCTATCGTCGTAAAAATATTTGACCACCACGTTTTGTTCTTTACAAATATTTCGTAAATGCTGCATCATTATTCCATTTTTAAATAGCGATATTCAATAAACCACAAAAAGCTTTGAATGATACTTTTGATAAATTGATCCATTTTTTAGTGAAACTGAATGAAACATTTTCTTTAATTTTGGAAACCTAAAAAGTTTATTAGTTTTCTAAAATAAATAATTATGTCTAATCACATAATCAACGCCATTAACATCAAAAATGAAATATTGAACAAAATATGAATGAAAATTATATATATAATAAAAAGTATGTTTTCATATTACGTCAGTAGAACGCGAGAGCGTCCTGAGAACATGAAGCATTGCATTTACGTATGCATATATTAAAAAAACATATATAAACGTATCTCGCAATATTCCTGTCACAATTATCATCATTTTATTCAGATTTAAATATATCATAACATTCCGTCACATAGATAATTTTTTCCAAAATATATCTCTGCGTAAAAGACATGCTTCAATGTACACACTACAGTGCTTGGTAGAACGAAACCCAACACCAAATATTTTGATTTGGATGGACACAAAACAAAATTAGGGCAGCAAAAATAAAAACTAAATAGACTAAAGCACGTTGTTTTAATCACAATTCATTTTTATTGTAAAAATTCAAGTTTCGAGAGCGATGCTGTGGTGAGAGTGATAAATTCTCTCCTTATGCTTGAAAATTACTTTTCGTACATTTCTTGTCCTAAAGAAGGGAGCATCGCTCCCGAAACATGTTGAATTTTTACAATAGTTTTTTTTTTTTAAAACAAAGTGTTAATTATTTTAATAAAAAATATTGCTACAAAGGGATTTTGAAAATTTCATCATCATGGCAATCAAAAAAACATTTTTTAAAGGCTTTTTGTGATTCTAAACTCGTTTGGTAAAATTTATTTAAGGTTTCGTTTTCCAGTACGCGGTTACTAGAGGTAGGCGCTAGCCAATAAGTACCCCGACGCGTCAACCCCAACCCTTGGAAGTTTGTTGTATCGAAGAACAGATATATTGCACTTGAGAGACTTGACGGTCCATTTCTCATCTCAACCCTCGCCTCCCCGCGTGGCCAACAATTGATTTTTGTTTACCGAGTGCGGGGGAGGTGTTGTGTAGTGTTATTACCTCTGTCCGCTGAAAAGTTCCCGTATTTGCGAGGTAACGCGGCCGTAAACATGTATTAGAAACCAGTAATGTCTTTATCCCGCTTATTTATTGATCTCCGATAGGGGACGATATTCCAATGGGCTTTTCAACTTTGACGTCTTATTGCCGGGGGATGAAAAAACGATTTATCTTCTCGGCCGAGCGGCGCTGCCCGCCGCAGACGACGCCGCGCCTGCACTTTTTACGCATTGTTGAAGTTTCGCAAAATAAATTACTATTTTATTCCAAGCCAAATACATACATTATAATATTAAACCCCCACGCGTACATGTAAGGTATTATTCATTCAATTATTGTACTTATTAATTAATTAAATATAATTAAAATTATATTACTTTCATGTACCTACTAGGTATGTATATATTGTTTCTATTCGTTATGTGTGCATGCAATGTTGCTTTCTGCTATACTTTTTAAAGGAGAACTATAATCATTATATAATAAAAAGTAATAAAGATACTAACACGGAATACGTGTCGCATCCGTATTCTTACTATTTTCAAATTTAACTAAATGCTTGTTTTATGAAAATAGAACTATCTGGTGTTCTGATTACGAATGGGGCTTGAACCACCGACCACTGGACCGCTATACGAGAGTCATAACCACTATACCAACAAGCTGCTATTGAATCCACAAAACGTTATTTTCTTCATTACAATTTTAATATCGCTTAGTAAAATTACATAATTAATAATTTCAATAAAATCTGCTAAAGTGTGCTAAATATTTATCATGAATTTAAAAAAAAATATTTATAAAACCGTTAAAAAATAACACTTGTGTTATCCATTCAGTACATTTTCAGAATTTTCAATCCTTAAGAAATTAATATGAAAATATTAAAAACCAAAACCTTCAGAATTTGAACGATACAGAAATTCGTCTCTCCATTAGTCTTCTGGGCTATTATTCCTCATCTTCGATCTTTGTTTCGAAACTCATTTCAGGATCCGCCGTCAGGGTTTGCTTTAATTTTCAGTGTGCCATGTTCGTCCAGTTGATTAATCAGTTGATATACATACCATCATTATACATTATTAAAAAAAATCTCGCATTATACTTAAATAAATATGATAACTATGTACAAACTATGACATTCTCCACTATGCAATAAGCAATTAACCATATTTACATTTACATTTTTACCTAACACATTACTTTAAGCATTAGAAAAATAACTTCTTATATGTAAAGTATCATAAATAACAAGTGGGTAATTTAGAGTAGTTGTGGTATTATAAATGTTGTGGCGTATAATAAATTTGAAACATATTTTAAGTGACAGTATTTATGTTATATATTTTAAACAACAAAGTTCTATTGAACACGATATTTTTTTTAAATTACCACTTTAAATTTAACGAAAAAGATATAAACACTATATATAACAAATTAAAATAACCTTTCCGTCTAACTAAGTAATATTCTAATTTGAAACAAAATTGTTTGGTACAAAATTAACTTATACTACAAAACTTTAGCCTATAAACTAAAAACTGATTATATCCTCAAATAAAATTAAATTAAATTGCTTTGAAGAATCTACAGAAACTAAGTAATATAATTAAAGAGATTTGTGAATACTTGTTTTCAAAATAGAATCTTTCTCCTTAGGGACTGACCAAATTTAATATATGGAGGGATTCGCATACTTAATTTCGATTAAATCTTCTCAACGGGTGAGAAAATTTCCAAGAATTTTTTGTTATGTAAGATCAGTGGTGGGATACTTTATTTATGATTCCAGTAAAAAAGCTGCCTCGATTTGAAATGTAGGTATAGGAGATAGCACAAGGATTATATGCTTTTTTCAAACGTTTAACTTGATAAATTTACCATCTTGGAGGATCTATAAAATATAAATTTATATACATATCTATCATTGTGTATTATCATTGAGATATGAAAAAAATTAAGACTTCATATTTTGCTATTAAAATAATACCAGGAGTATATTTATATATTTCACATCCAGTTCTTGTATGTATTGTATATTAATTACTATAATTAATTATTAAATGTTTGCCGATGACAGCTCAGATTATTGTATAAAGATTTGTGCTTTATTTCTTTCATTTACTACGACTATGTTTCAAATCTAAACCTAAATAGGGGTTGCACCACTAATAGCAATTAAGACGAGGAGATTCACATGACTTGGAAATATTTTTCAAGTCTGCAGAAAATCTAAACAGCCTAAAAGCCTAAACAAGTTTGCTTTTTATATACTACAGTAGGTACCCGGCTTCCCAGGATGGAAAAATTATATATCGAATTATTTTTAAACAATAACTTTATACGTTTAACTCTAACGCCATTAAAAATAAGCCTAAACGTTGGATTCAGTTTTAGGTAGGCTTTGTAAGCTTGCAGTAATATCGCTTTTAATGTTCCACTTTGCAAAAACTTTCTGCGGATAAAATATTTCACGCTGCAAATCCTCGGAGGCTGTTTAATGCATAAACAAATTTTCAATTCTCTGCGTTTCCTGGAGTTTGTGAGCGACCCGCATACATTATTTCTTCTTATGTAATATTTGTTTGTTAATAATTTTATTATCAAAGTTCAGAAATCCTAAAAAATACGAGTCGATTCAAGAAAAACATTTTTACAGCCGACAAAACAACACTTTAAATCACTTAGTTTAACCGAAATTCATCAACTTTACTGTACAACGGCAATTATTTTTTTATCACAATGATACGTACTTCATTGCATCATACGGCAACACCATTACGCGACTAGAACCACTTCACAAAATAAGATACAACTTTCACAAATAAAGACTACATTTGGACAACGGCATTTATTTTAACAAGCGCCCAAACTTTTAGGTCCCGACCAAAAGTAAATGCCATCACCCAGCAAAAAAAAGTATTTTTTCTCAATACACCTTTGTTTCTATTTTATTATATTATGTATATCTTGTTTCTAATTTGGTTGTGTTTTTGCCTTGTGTTTATGTTTGTGTGATTCGTCTTACATCTGTTTATGACTTTTTTCAAATGCGGAAAATACATGAAAATTAAAATGTGAAGCGTTTTCTCTAGAGCCTGTGTGTGAGAAAACGCCAAGATATCTTTCTGTAAATAATTTATGTGAACAAAATTAACTATAAAAAAAAGAATCAAAAAATAAAATTGTCGTAACATCCACGTACCTACTCGTAATTCTTCTGACACATACTGACGAGCATCTTTTTACAGAATTCAATATCCTGTTTTCGAAATGGTAGGTCGAGTATGAAAAAAACTTTTTGTGATCGCGTAATAAATTATCTTCCGCGGCCCTCGCTCGGGGGTTCGGGAGGGGCGGCCGGGATTAAACGGGACCTTTAAGCAAATTGCGTTTGTCTCCGGCCGACTAACTGGAGCCGAAGTGTTTGATAAATAATTAATCCGCTCCCTGGGAACTTCAACGGGAAGAGACGAAGTGCACAATTAGGACTGGCCCACACCGGGACGCCCGCGAGTACAGCGTCGTGGCGCCGAGTAAAAAAAAGCGACAGCAACGAATCAACATCAAAAATTGAAGGAATAAATGATCGTACTCCTTACAACTATGTCCGTTGACTTATTTAATACCTTACAAATTCCTTATCCTTTGGGGCTGAGGGCCTCTTCTGGAGGTGTCGAGATACGAGACACAAAAAAACAATAGAGTTGCGGAGATTTAAAGATTGAAATAAAAACTGGACAGACAGTTTTTTTGTCAAGTTCTTTGTCTTTTGTGAAATAGTTTCACTTAACAGCAAATTTTGAATGTGACGCTGTGTATTCCCGCGCTTTTGAAATGGTGGTGTATTTTTATGTAAATATGAAATAATACATTTGGGGACGTCGAGGCGGAACGGAGGGAGTGGCACGATGAGGAATTGTTCCGGGGAGAGTGTACACGCCGCCTGACAGCCCGAGTTGTAACACGAAGGGCTTAGTTCAAGGCTAAGGTGAGGGGGATGAAAAGCACTTCTGTGCATTCCCTAATGAGAAAGCTAAATTACAGGTAGCGGAGAAATATCTCATCAATTTTTGCTGATTCTCAGATTTCCTCTACTGGCGCGGGGTTGGAAAGGGAAGGGGGGGCAGGTCGTAAATTTCGCTGATGTTAATAATTATCACGCTCACATTTTAACATTTTTAAGCTGTTGCAATTTTTTAAACGGATTTTTCAACCTGGAAATGCTTCTAGTAGATATTATTTTTTATTAAAAAATATCATTTTCGCATCAACATTATAATCTTCATTTATAAATGAAAACATCCTTATATTGCAAATAACTCGATTTCTTTTTGACAAATTTGACAGCACATAATATGTATGTATATGAATATTTTTATTTCTCTCTCTCTCATCTTTTCCCCTTGTCCTATTCGGGTCGGAGACCCATTGCATCTACAAGACGCCTCCATTCGTCCCTGTCTTGCGCTGATTGTGCGGCCTCCGTCCATTGTAGTCCCATCCTCACACAGTTTCTAGAGTTGCCTCGCCCAACTATGTCTGGACGTCTTCCCTCAGGAATCGCACTCAGTATTTAGCACATCATTTTTCAGTATTTCATTCAGTATTTAGCACGTAGCACAGCAGCAAAAACAGCACATCAGACATTCTTAGTACGTGCCCAAGCCACCTCAGTTGAGATTTTTAGATTAGATCGTCTCGGATCTTCGAGTTTCTTATTCGATCCCATTTCGTAACCCCTGCCACTCCTCTCAAGTACTTCATTTTGGCCGCTTGGACTCAACAGCGTGGTCGTTCGTTTAACATCCATATCTGTTATGGCATACCGTTTTATTTAAAAACAAAAATTTTAATACGTTTTTTATTATCATGTCATGTATCGAATTTTTGCGCACTTCTCGTTTTGTAATGATAAACGTTTGTTATGATAAAGCAATCAAAATGAACATTTTCACAAATTTAATTTTCATTCATTATAAATTTAATTCATGTTTAACTATTAAGTATCTACTAGATAAATACTTTAACATTTTAAATAGAGCAATTGTTTGTTTCGCTGTCAGTAAATTTAAATCTTTATATAGGTACCTATTCATCTTATTTTAGATCACATACTCGCAATACACATGCGTCGATTCATTCACGTACAAATGTGTGTTCTGCTATTAATAGCAAAACTTGTAATTTGTTAACTGGGGAAAATTAGTTTTCCCTTCCAAATTAGTTAACAAATTAAATAAAGTTGTTTTTGATAGTTCACGATTTAGCTAAAGAAGTTTCGTGCAAGGCTCCAATTTAAAGCACTGTGTTGTGGCTTTTCGTAAGATGATATACCTAATTAGAAGGGTAAAAAGTGGTAGATCCATTGCTCACAATGAAAATGAGAAAACTAAGTATCTTTGATTCATAAAATATATGAAAGAGGATTGATGACTGGAGAACTGATCAGAAATAGTCTTCTTCTTTTCTCACCAAAAGTGTGAAGAAGTCAGTGTGGCATATTACAAAAAAAAGCCTATTTTAAACATAAAATTTCAAATATTGTATAAATAATAACAAATAAAATAACAATATTGGCTATAACAAAGCTAGTGTGAAATACTTTCAGATGGATTCCTGAATGAATTATGAGTTGAAAGCGTTCAAGCAAGAACATTCTAATATCAATAGTTACGGAGATAAGCGAAATCAATTTTTTTTCAGTATTTCTGCCTTATTTTCTATAAAATATTCAACTTTAAAATAAAACACAAATTACTTTGTTTTCACCACTATATTAGATTAAAAAATCTACATGTTTCGAGAACAATGTTCTCTTCATCAATAATCCTGATGAAGAGAACATTGTTCTCGAAACATGTAGATTTTTTAATCTAATATAGTGGTGGAAACAAAGTAATTTGTATTTTATTTTAATAATAATGTCACCACAAAGTTCAAGCCTTCATACAGAAGAAGAAAAAATATTCTTCGAGCAGTTATTCAACTTTCATTAAATTTACTTAAATTGAGTGCTCAAAATTCATTCGCTTTAATACGAATCAAATAAAGTGATAAAAATCTTGCTAAAAAATTTCTGCAATCATTTTAGTCGACTTATATTAATGCGTATGAATTTTTAATATTCGATATAAGTCACTTAAATGATTTCCAAAATTCTAAAGAAGATCAGTCAGAAATATTTTTTAAAAAATGCAAAGTTTGATATTGCATATCTCCATAACTATTAATATTGATAACTATGACATTGGTTGCTTTAATATTTTCGACCCATAATTTAGGCGTGCATAATATACAAGCGAGTCATTTCATTAATAATAATTTAAAACGAACCAGAAGAAACGTGTACAATAGGTACAGTCTCATGAGCGTGAATTCTAATCTAGGCGAGAGCATCATGATGCATGCGCAATCTCCAAATGTACTATGTAATGTGATAACCATTTCTTCGATAACTGCAAAATCACTTTGTGGTAACACATTAACCGTTATTGCTATTTAAGATGTTTAAATAACAATAATTATTCAGAATTTTCTAATCGTCTTTTGGAAACAAACCACTCTTTTAATATTAATAAGAGTTTGCAAATTTTACACACAAATATTATATGATTTTAGTTGGATAAATTAGCCAAAGGTACTAAAAATTAGAAAAATAATTAATAGTAAATTAAATATAAATATCCAGATCGTTTTTTGCAAATACTTACCTTTTAAATTTGTTTTCACGTGAGTTCTTAATTAATTATTCTTCAATTTTTAATTTTTCGCATACATTGTATCCTGATGAAGGGACTATTGGCCTCGAAACATGTTGATAATTAAACAATATAACAGTTCACACAAAGTATTTTCTTTTATTTATATGACAAATAATTATTTTAAAAATACATCGGAAAACAATACGATATTTAAAAACATTAAAAGGGTTGCATAAAACTTAACATCACGGTGTGCGCGTTGGCCGCCGTTGGGGTGAAAACATGGAATGGGGGTGAGAATAGCAAACGAACAAGAAAGGAACGACCCTAATACTCATTCTTCCAAACAAAATGTAGGTCTTTTAACAGTCCAAAACACACGTTTTTAGGAAAATCAATATATTCATGTTTGTGTATTCCCTGAAGAATGACAGTCGTCTTCGGGCCCGCCCGTGCTAGGTCGTGCGTGCTCCATCCGCGGGCGGAGGCTGATCCAGATTCGCCCGCAGAGATTGAAACACCCGATCCATTCCCGTCTCAAAGATGGGACGCCTCATAAAGTCCCCAGACCTTTGGAAATATGTATTTCGCTCTGAATGTGCATTTTCTCATTACGAATCTAACAAGAAACGTGATGCATGTGTTACATTAAAATAAAAGTAAACTAAAGAAATAATTTGTCGTTATTGAATAATTTGGCAGTCATTTCGTGGTGCAACGTGGAGAAGTTTATTTATTTTTTTATTTATTTAATTATTAACGCCCTACAGGGCTTTTACAGATAGGTAAAGTGTACATTTAAAGAATGGATTGTTTAAAGAAAAATGTAATAATATATAAAAATAATAATAACATAAAGTGGAAAGAAAATACTTAAAATACAGATAAGTATAATATAAAGTAAAAAGCAAGTATATAACAAAGCAGAAGCATAAGGAAAACATAATATAATAGAAATTCAAAAAAAAAGAGTAATCTCTCAATACACCTTTTAAAATATGTTTGAATATTATTAAGTTTTTGGCAAAGACGTCAAGTTGCTACTATCTGTTTGCTAGTCTAGGAAGTCTTTGACGTGGAGAATTAAAGACGTAGTTGGTAGCTGCAGTTTCCATGGCAAAACCTGCATGACTTCTAGTTACGCTTCATGCATAAGTACACTAGTTCTTAGCGCTGATAATATAATGTGTTGTAACATTTAACTAAAATGTAGACCAAAACTAATAAATTGGTGAAAAAATTGTCAATAAATAACAGAGAAAAAAATATTAAAGTTAGCGCGGAACGATTGACTCCAACTCGCCTGTGACGTCACGCGTCCGCATAGTCGGGCGCCGGAGCACGAGCCGCGATGTACACCAGGTACGAGAGATGACGTCACGCAACTCTACCGGATGGAACAAAATTATTTATGCAAATTTAAATTTTAAAATCTATAAATTTGTTTGTTTTTGAGATACCTATCTTAATTTTACTTTCAGACTTTCATTGAAAAAAAAATAATCGGAAAACTGAGAAAAAATTCAGATCATTTCAGAATGTATTACGATTTCTAAATTAATAAGCAAAAGTAACCAAAACCACGAGTAAAGGCATTTCTCATGTTTATTCATTTTAATAATGACGTCGTTATAATGTAACATTTTTCAATATAATTTATAATAATTGAGTTTCAGATTGAAAGGCACTTATGTGTTATAAGTTAGTTGAAGACTTCGGTAAAGAAAAAATGGTTGATAGCTCTGAATTGGTGCATTATTTCCCTACCTCATTTTAATAGCCCATGTCCCAGACACATGAAATAGTTAGTAGTTTTACATACAGAAACATTTTTTTACTAATTACAAAATTAAATCAATAAGAAATAAGTTTGTAAAAGTGTTAATGTACCTCTTTTTAATAGACAATGTCCCATACATATGAAATAGAAAGTAGTCTTATTATCGAAACATTTTTTTAGTAATCACAAAATCAAATCAATAATAATAAGAGTTAATGGCATACAAATGTATTTTAAATTTTGATGTTGTCTTATAATTAATATCAAAGCTGTGTAATTTCTTCTAACTTGTAGCAAACTATAATAATTTTCCTTGTCATAATATTCACCACCTCTTTACGAAGTATTATATTTTTATCGTGCATGCTGTTCCCACGAAACAATTAATTTATCACGATAGAGTTACGAAATAAATTTACCAATAAATAATATCAAAAAATGATACTGGATTTTACCAATTTTCCATTCTCCCGCTAACAATGCGGAGAATCTGAAAAATTGTTTTCCAAAATATCTGCCTAGTTATTAAACGTCCTGTCCAATATTATCGGATTTTTTCTGAATAAAATGTCGAATTCTTCTCCTACATGACTTGCTTGAAGCTGTCTGTGGGGAGAGGGGGATAATAGGGGAAGGGGTGGTTTAAGTGCAAACGCAGGCCATCATTTAAATATTAAAAATTCCCAGCATTTTCTAAATAACCATAACGAAAATTCTTCAACACAAGAATGCAAACAAAGCACTTCTTCGATAGAATTCGACTCGCCGGCATTCACAATAAGTTCGTCTTATAAAAATGTAGATTTAAAATAATCTTTTATATTTTTATCTCAGTAATAATTCATATTTAAACTATTATTTTTATCATTTTTAAATTATATCGCTATGGTATGAACCAAAATTGGTTTTTCGATCATTTCATATATTATGATACCTGACACCTGGCCCGAATACTTTGCTCAGAAGCCCAAGACGACCCAGTGTAGGAAGGAGTCAGAGAAATCACTCGAATATACAGAAAAAGAATAAATTCTTAGAAATTGGTTTGAGCATAGACCAAGGCGAAGGATGTCATTATCCAAGGGACGCACCATATTTCAAGACGCAAAGATATCCGATGAACAATGAATATTCTTGAATGGTAGCCACGAGACAAAAACAACCTAGAATCATGATGAAAGTAATTTTTTATCTGTCTCAAAGAAGATCATCACAGAAATAGGGCATTGGGCAATATAAAACGTTTGAGATTTTAATTTTTAATTAATACAATTGATACTCGTAAGACGGCAAAATAGAATCTATAAATTCTCAAATAGAGGCAGGGGATACTAATCCACTTAAAAATTATAGAGGTACCATGCCATGCTTCTAACTGAGAATAGGTATATGGGTGATATCGCCCTCATCCTCTCTCAGATTGCTAAGATATTTTTTACAGAGTGGAATTTCATGATAATTAATGTACATCAAAACATTCGACAACTTATTTAATTATTTATTTCTGAAATAAAACAGACCCACGTTAATGACATATATGAATAGAGTACCGAAACATGTCAAAATTCCCAATTGTATTAGCACATGTAATATTTTTTAGAAAACCGTTGATATGTATGCCTACTAGTAAAATGTACTGGTATGTTATTGTAGTGCATGCCTGAAATCAGAAATCATTAACATTTTTATGTCCCATGTCCCCAAATAAAAATTACACTTCATGAGCGATGAATTTGAATTATGTGAAGGATTTATTTCTATAACAAAGGTTTTATCGCTTATGCTAGTTTTATTGTTTTTTAATAATGGGAGATCATTGTATTTATATACACAAAGCCCAAAAAGTGGAAAAATTTTCTCTATTTTTAAAACATTTTTGGTTTCATAATTTATAAATTGATTAAATTATTTAATTTGTGTCGTTTTTTATCTTTGACTGACAGATTTTGCAACAATTTTAATCAAATAAAGACAACCATATATTCCGTATATTCATATAAAGCCCAAAAATTTGACAATTTTTTTTTACTTCTAAACATTTTTTTTTTAAACACTTTTTTTTTATTAAATTTAATATAAGGTACAAATACATACATACAATAAATTGACTTTTTTTAATACTTTGTAGTCATGTAGATCTCATCAGTGAAGGTAAGCTCTTGAGTGTGATGAGGGAGCCTCAGTTCTTATTTTGTATATAATATTTAATAATACGATAATAAAAGGTAATTTGATAATAAAATCTTAAAGTATTTTGAAAAAAGCTATAAGTTTAAATGATTTATGAATTTTAGTTGAACTTTAGAAAAGTTTTAATTTTTTAATTTCTTCTTAATTTATAAATAGATTAAATAATTTAGTTTGTGTCGTTTAAGGTTTTATTAAAAATATGTGGAACCTAATGGAAAAAAAATATTTAATATTTTTATAAAATTGATGCATGTGGATGTGAGAAAAACTGATGCATTTTTCTCACATTGCCAGACGATCACCTTAACAAACGAGAAAAACACATGGAAGAATACGAAATGGTCTTTAAATTTGTATATGTTATATATGTTATAGGTACCTAGGTTATGAAAATAAAAAACCATTTAATTATGACTGACACATATGAAAATAAAAAAACACACTTGTCTTTTAGTTTTACTTATTTAATTTTTGTGAGACGCGTTTCACTATTATTTAACACAACTATTGAAAAGGAATGAACACGATAGCGATGAACTTATAGAAATTTAAAAAAATCAACCCATTGAGATTAAATTGGATATTCGCATCAAGCCGATAAAAAATATTTTTAAAACCGTCCGGACCCAATTTCCGCTATTCTGCAAACAAACACGATAAATACATCCTTCCCTCGTCTATTGTCGAGACATCGCCACAGTTCTTTTATTCTCTGCTTAGCAAATTATATCCTTAACACAATAAATGAATTACCTTATTAAGAAGATTGAGATCTGAATGGGGTTTCCCTTTCAGCAGCAGACCAGCCACCGGCCCTGCTCCGCGCTGTTTTCCACTCGGAGCGCTGCACAATGACTGCTCAGTTTCGCGCGGTAATACCTTTCTTTGGGAAATATATCGGTATTCCCGTTTTAGCATTTTCCCTAATTTATTATATTAACCCTCACGAACATAATAAAGAACATCTTTATGGAGCCGGGCTTAGGAGGACTAAATTTACTTTACGTACTTACAGATGAATGTAACGAAATTTTTATTTTACAAAAGGTTTTTCAAGGGAGGAGTAGTTAAAATATTTTGTATACAGATTTAAGCATGCATATAAAGATATTATAAATCTTCGAGATCGTGAAATTTTCACAGCTTATAGTGTCTTAAATTTTTATGTCAACGCGACTATTTTCAACTGATTTTCAAAGTGAAGCTTTGTAATTTCCACGAATCGTTCAATAACAAGATAAAACGCCATATTATTGTATATTTTTTAATTTTTCAATACGAAATAAATTTCCAAAATAGTAATTTAAATGCGATTTGTTTCGATATTATTCTTCCTTACACTATATAAAAAAATTCAATTTATTACAGTGAAATATAAGGGACTATAAAATAGATTTACCTACACAAGAATCTGAATCTCGGGCGAAACCGGTTATCAAAGCTAATCATTTTTAAAAAATCTTTAATTTTTCAAATAAATTTAACGTTTATGCCTTACATGTTGTCATTTAAACATTGTTTATCGGTAATAACGCAATACCCACATTACGTGTGAATATCGCGCGGATGTCTGCGAGGCTTGATCGTATGATGTACAGCCTCATTAGCCATATCTCGGCTCTCCTCCGCAGCCGTGAGCCGCGCGTTTCCTCGTGAGCGGAGAGATAAGAATTAACCTGAGCCGTCAGGTCTCGCATCAGAGGGTAGGTATTGATTTGTCATCAACAGGGTGGCTGCTCCGCGCCAGGGTAGGAGTCCGGGCCGGCCGAGGAATATCTTTATCGAATAAAAGAACAAAGAAGGGCTCGGTGTTTTTCTCGCCCTCGCCCGGCGCGGATTTATGTGATGCGGAGGATTTTCTTTTAACTCAGAAAACCCTAATAAAGTTTCGACACTTTCCAAGCAAACGGCGCGCGGAACCCCCTGCACCCTGGAACCGCACCGTGTGAGGCCGGATAAACGAAAAGTGTTAGTAAAATAAAGGCAGATTCTGGAATATCATGTCAACCTTCGAGCGGCCTTCATTTATCCATCAATTTAAAGCGACCGATTCATTTAAGCTGTTTTCACTTTTAATGAATAGGTACACTCCGACACTTTTGTTTCGCTATAACGTTTAAACATCATCTTATCGTGACCCACGGGTTTTGGCCTGCTGACGATCTTTCTCCGTCTGCAGTCCACAGTTTGGAGAGCCATTTGACCAGAATGATAGCAGTTAGCAGTTTATTTGATCTGGTCAGTCCATCGATTCGTTCACCCATTAGTTACTCTTTAGCTCTTTCACGTTATTGTCGTTTACAATTATTGTTGAAATAGAAATAGGAATTAAATTTACACAATTATTGCAATATAATCAATTATATGGGGTCACTAACTTGTGTAACTCAAATATGAAACAAATTCAAAATTTTCAAACAACGTTAGGTACTTAAAATATTTGTAAGTCAGAAAGCTTTTGAATTGAGGTATAGTCTAAATATGTTTTACTCGCAGATTGTTACTATTCTTGTTGATAAAAGAACAATTCCTCAAATCGCCAATAAATATGGATAGATGTCATTGCAAAGTTGAAAAATTAATTATATTGTTCCATACAAAATAGAACGCTCATTCCCAATTCGGAGGAGGTAATGAAAAAGTTGATTATGCTTAATGATGTGTCATTGTTATAATTTAGGATTAATTGTTTTAACTACGATACCAAATAGCTTTTTGAAGCATTTTTAATTTTTCTATCAACATTTTTATATTCTGTTACTGTTCCTTTAATATTTAAATTAAGTAGTAGGTGTTACTTTTTAAGACGTTATAATTTTTGTGTTAATTAGTTAATGACATGTGTTTGACTGTTTGAATGTAACCTGCAGACAAACATCTAGCTAGATATTTTGTGGATCTAGCTTATTATATTATTGTGTTGCTAAAAGTAGTTAAATAAAAAAAATGGAATGTCTCCATACTTATCTAAATATTTACCTACTAGGTATGTATTAAACATATTAAGGCGTACAATGTAACAAGATTTCCGTGACTTACGGATGAATATAACCTACCTAACCTGACCGGACCTAACCTCCTTATCAAATAGTATTCTATAAACCATGATAATTCCGGTACACTTCATTCTATAATATGTAGCAGCTAATTGTACCCTTAACTAGTATAAGTTAAATGTATAATTTGAAGTTGGAATATAGTAGGCCCATATTTAAATTCTAGTTCCGTATACATTTCACGATTGTCGCTCTCTCGACTGCGTTTTGATGTTTTCAACTCCATCTTAAATAAATCATTATTTTTCCCGCCTTTGTTTCCCGCGCGCCGCCCTTCCCGCCGCGCGAGGCCTGACATTTGTCAATAAGTCACGGGAAAGTTGAAACTTAAATCGAGTCACTCGATATAAAAGAGCGAGTCACGCGTGCTGTATTGTGTCAGTCTCTCGTCAAGAAACTACATTTCTACGAAAGTGTACGCTTTGTGATACCGCTTCGGTGAAACTGGGACGAGCAAAAATATGTACCGCGAGCCCCGCGTAAGTCAACCCGCGCGCGCCCGCGCCATCCGCATGAAAAACCGAGCCATATTGAAAAATGTTCTCTTAAATCGTTTTATGCTTTGTTTTCGCATAAAATTCACATTCCCAAAATGTCGACCATTTTTCCAGCCTCTCTGCCGCATTGGTGATTTTAAAATAATATTTTGCCATGCCTTCGAGCGCGAAGTTACTATCTATAGCCGCCTTACCGAGATTTTGATAAATTTGTTTAAACAAAATGATTTTTTTAAAAAGACATAAAAACAATCATCAGTACCGCTACGGCTTTGCGTACAGTACATATTTTTTTTTTAGTTATTAACATTTTCTTTTTTTCTTTTTTTTTTGTTATTAGCATTTTCATACGTTTTTTGTATTCTTAGTCTAGATATTAATTAACATTTTAACTGAAATGCTGGGGACCAAAATAAGTTGCGAAAATATTTGATGCCATCATTCATTAATTTATTATGGCACCAATAACTATGATGCCATAATTAATTAATTAAATTTTTACGTAACAAGAAATAATTTAAAAATTTTTAGAATAACTTGACAGAAACATTAACTAAGATCTATATTTTAGATGTCAATAGGATTGGCTTTGTGGTTGGACATCATTATTAATTTTAATTAACCATAAACATTGTATAAACCACTTGGAGTGTAACTTTGTACAATTGCCGGAAAATTTCATGAAATTCTTTGGCTAAGTGGGGGAATGCGCAGAAGACGAAAATTGGGTCTCGTTGGTGGAAAGGTAGATGCGCAAACGTCCCCCCACTACGCCGCAGAATTTCAAGATGTTTGCCGGCTACTGTATATACCACTCCAAGTGGTTAATGCAAAGTTTTTGGTCGGTTATAATTAATAAATATTTAATTATTTTTTCGTTAATTCTTTATACGGTACATGCTTCAATATTTGTAAGAAGGTAAAGCATAAAAACTAAATTAATTATCTTTTGTCTTTCAGATTGCCTGCACCTTCAACTCTACCGCGATTCCAAGGATCGCTACAAAAAGGGTCAGACCAAGGCTTCCCTCTCCCTCCAGCACTTCCTAGGATTCGAGTCCGGTTTCACACTAGACAAGGAATCCAACACCATCGCCATTATCTGCCAGGACGTCATCGTAGTCCTGGCCTTTGACACCAGAGAGCGCTTGATCCAGTGGCAAGTGAAGATCTCCAATAACCTCGGTGAGGGCCAGCAATTCCTGGTGCTGATCTCCTCGGCTCCACCCAAAACCAAGACAGCCACCGGACCAGCCAAGATGCACGTGCAAGACCACAAGTTCTGCCTGACGTCAGGAGTGCCGCCCAGGCTGATTGGCATCTGGGAGATTGTATCACTGAGGTAAGGGCGCACTTCTGTATCAACGTAAATAAATAAATTATTTCTACCCTGATTAATACCTATGAGTGCTCCATTAACCCAATATTTAAAGGAACTTGAAAATGTATTTATAATATTTCAGGCGATACGGAGTTGTTGAGGGAAGATTTTGCTTTGAAGGAGGCTCTAGATGTGGCAAAGGCGAAGGACTACACATTCTGATCACTGACCAAGGAGAAGAAATTACACAGACCTTTGAATTGGCATCTCAGGGGAAATTGTCTGTGAAAAAGCGACCCCTAATTAGGAAAATGTCAAGTGAGTTGGTTTTTATTGTAACATTTTCCACTTTTATTTATAAACCAAAAATTTTGATAATTTTAGGCAAAATGAATTATTTGAAAAAGTTTTTTCATGCAACTAATTATTATAAAAATGGCTACTGAAATATAATATTTGATAATATTCATTTTTAGATGCTGAAAGTCCGAAAAAACTAATACCATACAGACCAGAAACGAGATTATCTGACCTCACATCAGCTGACGGCATGCAGATATGCAACAATATGAACAGAAGTATGTACTCCTATGGAGATGAACATTGTTGTTCGCACGATAATGAAGACGTTCCATGTGGCACCATATCTCCATATTGGCCTTCAATGGAATCCCAAGCGTGTCATCACAGAGACATCGACAGCAATTATGGATGTGGAGATACTACATCTGTCAGTGATATGCAAGATGCAGTTCACAATGAGACCTGGGCTGGCGGAGGAGGCACTGTGTCTCTTGAAAGATGTATGAGTTGTATCAGTAAACTTGGTGCCATGTCCAGATCATCTACTGTCACGGCTGCCATGACCCCGTGTGCGGGATCGCACTTCCATCCGGCATGGACAATGGAAAGTGTGAAGGAAAAGTCTTCAGATATCAACTCTTTATCATCGCGAAATAGTTCTGGTGGAAGTACAGAATATTCAGTACCTCGTTTCATAGCAAACACTTCAACAGGAAACCAAGAAAATATTCCTGCTCAAGTTTCACAAACCCCAAATCAAGTGCCAAATTTTAATCAGAAAAAACCGATGGATTTGCCGACATGTAATTGTCCAAATTGTCCGCCTGCTAGGCCACCCAAGGCTTTGCCGCTAAGTATAATAAATATGAATTCAGAGAGCCAGGCTAAGCCAAAGAAGCCTCCAATGCCACTGCCCCTGGAATCAGTTAGCAACTGTATGTGTCATTTCAAAACAAATCAAAACGTTGATTCGCAAATAACCAATCCAAAAGTCGGTCCGTATGAAAACTATGATGTGCCAAAAGTACATTTCCAAGAGGTTCGTATTTGATTATTGTATATTTTAAATTCAGCGTACCTATATAAAAAATTTCAGTTTTTTTTTTTAAATTTAATTTAATTTAAGTTAAATGTTTACAGGTTGAAACCTAAGCATACATTTTTGTTCTATGAAAATAGAAACAAGCACAAAATATGTGTGTCCTCAATCCAAACCAATTGATAATATTAATCTTTTATGTTTTCAGGAAAGGAAATGTGATAATAAACAGGATCTTATGATGGCAGGAGAGTATTATGACACTCCAAAAAAGATAAAAGAATGTTTAGCAATGGAAAACATGTTCCAGTTAACAAAAAGTAGTACTCCTGGAGTAATGACTTTGCGTAAACCATGCGGATGCATATTAAAGCTGGGGAAAAAGGCACCAGTTCCTATGATTATTGACTGTGACGACATGAGACCTCCCGATTGTCCCTGCCAAAGAGTAACAAATTGGGCAAATAGTTTAATATCGTTACCATACTGTCGAAAAACTAGTCAAGATGAAGCTCATCAAGCTTCTGTCAGTACAAATATTGAATTCAAACAATCTACAATTAAGACAAAAGAAGAAACTGCTTTGTATGCAACAATAGATGTTTCCAAGAAAACTAATAGAAAAACAAATACCCATTTAGAATGTTGCGTACAGGATGACCCCAATAAAGACAATCAATCTGAAACATCATCTAATTATGTCAATATTGATCCAACGACTTTATTGAAAGAAAATAGTTCTGCCGATCCAGCAATGGCTAATTATGCTAATTTAGATTTTGCCCACTCACTAGAATATTACGAAAATGCTAAAGATATGCTAAGAAAAGTTGGAATTACGCAAGATGAACTAGAAGCGCTTAAAAGTAGTTTGAGTTCGATGTCACAAACACTAAAGCCCTTATGTGGTAAATGTGGCCATCATCAAAGCGAAATACAAGCGTGCACTCCATCTACCAATACAGAGAGCAATAAAAATGATGATTATTTACTAATGGAACCAGCAGCAACTTCACTTCCCGCGAAAATTTTTAGCGATAATGCACACAAATGTAATAAAAACCTGTCAGGATATACACCAATGTCGCCAATTACAAATATTTCATCGCAGGCAAATAAAGTTTCTGCTTTGAAAACAAGAGTAAGCCGGTTGATTGTGGAAAAATCTGCCAGCAATCCTACATTGTTCGGTCCACCAGTGGATAGGAATAGGAAGAGGGCAGAATCTGAAATGAGAATTCCAGGATCAGCAATGTTGATGATGTTGAACTCTCCGAACAGTCCATACTCACGAAAACAAATTATGGACTCGACCGATAGTATTGAACTAATTAAAAATCGTAAAAGATCAAGTTCAGCTGATTCCTCCAGGTACTTAGAAGACCTGAAAGAGTTTGATAGTGTCAGTAGTCGAACTACATCTTCATCACTAGAAACATTAAGAAACATATCAATTGATAATCGAAGATCTTCTTCTCCGTGTATCCACCAAGAAACTGAACACTGTGAAGATAATAGTTGCTGCGTGACAGTTCATTATGAAGTTCATTCAACTGAAACTCAAGGAGACACCACTCCAAATGGAGTACCAATTTTGAGGAAAAAAGTAAAAGAAATAGCACACATACGACGTTCCTCCAGTGTTCCATGTAAATCTGGACCCAATCGCGACTCATCAAGTTCCAACGATTCAGGAGTTTCTACTTGTTCACTGAAACATCATGGAGCAGATTTCGCAGAATTTGAATTACCTCTGACAACATCCATGTCGAGTAGAAGGCATATTCACGCCCTAGCGCAAAGACAAACGAAAGGTCCTCATCCCAGCTGTTTGCATTCTTCACTACCGAGAAGGTCCAAGTCCTCTGATCCTTTAAGAGATTTGACATTCCATTTCCAAAAAGTTAAAATTCCAGCAAAATCATCATCTGCAGAAGCTGAAGTTCCAGTTTGTCCACCAAAGGCGATAAAAGGTGCCCATATAATTTATATCATCACTTGAAATATAATGAAATACTCACCCATCAAGACAGAAGAAAAAATCTAATCCAATCTTATTATTTATTTCAGGTGTTATAGATTCTCACAGCTCGAGTAGTGGCGCTTCTGATATGTCTGACTATATAGAAACATTATCCATGTCCTCACACAGCTCTTCTGACACACCAGAAACTCTGAGGTAACCGGAATTAACTATAAGTTGAACATTTCAAGTTAATTTTTTCAATATTGGATTCCGTATATACATCATAATATACACATACAAAATATATACATACATTTCAAGTTAATTTTTTTCAATATTGGACTCCATGTATACATAATATATACATACTATTTCATAGCTAGTAGCAAAAACATTACAGGTGGATTCCTGCATTAATAATGAGTCAAAAATGTTAAGCAACCATCAATATTTATGGAGATATGCAATATCAAAATTTGCATTTTTTTCAATATTTCTGCCTTTTTTTGCTAAAATTCAACTATCATTTCTGTAACTTAGATTGATGAAAAAATCATTCGCAATCAAGGCAACTCAAATGAAATGATAAAAACCCCGTAAAAAGATTTTTATCATTTTACATTTTACATCTTTAGCTTTACAGAAGACTTTGACCAGAGAAAAATCTACAAAACTAACAGATTTTCTTTAAATTGCAGAATAAATCGACAAGCCACTACAACTTTACGACCCCGGTCAGGAAAGGAGTACCATAGTATCGACCAAGCGATGCTCACAGCACACCCCACGGATATTAGAATGTCAGGATGGATATAATTTAACTTCATTTAAATGTTAAAAAAGAGAAACTTTTCACATTGTATTTCTTGTTTAAATTATTTTTCAATATTTCAGTTTTGTATAGTTTTTATGTACACATACTGTAAATAAACATGCGTTGTGATTTAAATATTTGTACTGTAGGTATGTAAGGTGATAATCCATTTAATTTGAGGTCTCAATGCTAAGGATAAATTTCTAGTCATGTAGTCTATTTGTATATTTTTAATTTAATGTGTATAGAAATATTTTACCGTGCAATCAACTTAATGCCAAAACATACTCGTCTGTGTTTAAATTTAAATATTTTATCTTAATTAGCTATGTCCATGTTGCTAATGCTAATGTAAATTGTAGTTTGTCAACCCAGAGTTAAAGAAATAAAAATCAATTTCTGATACTCAATTAATTATTTTATCCTCCAGTCTATTTTAAGAACTGATTTTTTAAATGTAATTTACAATTAAAATTTTAGTTATTTCCATACAATATTATCATTTTATACCCAAATGAACATGTACTAGAACTGATTTTTTTTTACATATAACTAATATTTCGATAATCGAGTTTTAATCATTCCTGAATGCAACTTCATTTATAGATTTTTTCTCATTATAGGTATTAAGTCATTGTAACACAGGGTTGGAATTAATATTGTACTAAGTGTGAAATTTACTTCTAAGACTGAATGGAAATATTTAGATGTATTAGTGTAGAAAGTCATCTCAGTATTGGTTTGAAGATTAAATACGAATAATTTTAGCAATTATAGTAATAAAAATTGAGCCTTCTTACAATCAATCTGTTTTGCAAATTGATTTTGTTTTTCAATTCTTCATGCAAATCTTTAATTCTATAAAAATTGATATAAGGAGCAATATGGACATAAGTTAATTATTATTTTTTAGAAATTTATTTAATATAAGGTACCTACCTTGTTTCTTTATGACAATTTAATTTAAAAGATGTTATTCAATCTTGACAATGTTTAATGATGTTGTAACTGCATAATGCTGAAGATACAACCAACTGATCAGTCGTTCTCTATGTGGGTATACAGTAAAATAATACAGTAAAACCCCGACAATTTGAAATTCGCCATAATTCGACAATTTTTAAAGCCACAAGTCCCAAAATGCTAATTTCATTGCAGATTAACGCCGATAATTCGGAAAACCCCGCTAATTCGTAATTCGAAATTAATCAATACGTTTTAGTTCACATAATTCGTTTTTTTTTAAATTTGACCAAATTTCAAAAAATATTTCGATTTTTTCGCCTGTGAGAACAACAGATATGTCAATTTCGGATACGTTAGTATAGAAACGTGGCGGTCTTTATATTAGCATAATAAATATTGCGCAAAATTAATCGTTTTTTTCAGGAATTTTACGATTTTTGGCGAATTTTGCAATCGCATCGCAATTTTTGATTTTTCAAAAAATTCGAAATAATTTTTAGTCCCTTGCGGCATAAATCAATACATTTTAGTTCACAAAATTAGATATTTTTATTTTTAAATTTAACGAAATTCAAAAAATAGGTATTTCGATTTTTTCGCAAGTGAGAACAGCAAAAACAAATACATAATATATATTTTAGTAATATAAATGTCGCGGTTTTCGTGTTAGCATTAAAAATATTTCGTTTTCAAAATTATTTCTTGAATTATATAAGAATGCATACGTTTTTCACTAAATTAATTACTTTTTTCACGAGTTTTATTTTTTGTGAATTTTTGGTGAATTTCGCAATTTTTAAATTTTTTTTTTTGTACCTTGAATTTCGAATTAACGGAGTTCCGCGTAATTCGATGTTTTTTTTTGGGTCCCTTGAATTTCGAGTTAACGAGGTTTTACTGTAATACCTAACAAGAAACAAGAAATGTAAATATTGTGAGGGTCGATTTTTTAACCACTTTAAATTTCAACCTATTGTGTTCATTTTCTTGCTAAATTGCTTAAAATTTTAACTACACAACAGTTCACTGCTATAAGTCCAATTTTCTCTGGAAGTTATTAAAAAATTAGATTACATTTTTATATTAAACATATATAAAAAACATTAAAAATTAAAACAAATACTTACCTACCTAAATATATTTTTACTTTAAACCTCTGAGTGTATATTTTGCTTGCATGAATGGATTTTTTTTTAATTATACATGTCAGACAATCAATTTTTTAAAAAGCATGAGACACTGGAACCTACTTTCAAAGGAGAAAAATATGAAAATTCTCAATGCTCACTAAATTATTAAGTTAAAGGTCCACCGAAAGATTCTAACCAAACTTCCATCATTAATATTCTCATGTTTTAGTCACAAATTACAAATTAAGTTTTTAGCAACTATTTAGGCTATAAATTACTTATTTACATCAAGGTGGCCCAAGGCTTGGGAACTACTGATCAAGTTCTTCAATCAGATCAAGATCAAGAAAAAGAATATAAAGTCTTAAAAATTTTACACATATTATTAAAAAAACAGAAATATTATATTATATCTATAATATTGTCATTATACTACATAAAGTCACTAGCTAACATTTTTATTTAATACCTGAGGACATTAAGAGGGAACTACTAATAATAATGGCAAGTACCTACTTGCATCAAATGGCTTCTGGATCTCGATAACACTTATGTAAATAAAAATGTTTCGATAATGATGTTTGACTCCCTGTGCGCTGGGCACTTTATAATGTTAGTTAATGACTTATAGTAGTTAGAGGGACAATCTATACATACATAAACGCAGAATTAATTATTTAATAAGATTATTTTACCACTATAAGTAGATCGAAATATATTCAATTTATGTATACATATTGTCATGTTTTAATATTAATATCTTTTAGAATTATTGCATTTACACATATATTTTCAAACTCTATTAAATCTTGGAATATTTTAATAGAAATTTTCTTCACTTCAATCATTTTTAAATCCTTGCTGTAGATTTTATGTGTGAACGTCAAAGTATTCTCAGTCTGTTATTGTTTATTTACAATGTTATTCCTACTTGTTTTATTTCATGTTTTGATTAAACAATTTATAAAAAAATTGAACACACCGACATTCTAATGAAGTAATGAAAAAATGTAAAACCAAATATCAAATTCTTTCTAGTCAACAATTTTCAAAGATTTTTTCGCAATGCTAGTTAAAATATTTAAATAAGTTTAAATGTCGAAATTGCATGATAGGTTACCTCAATAGAACAAAGTATTTATGAAATATAATATGTGTGTTAGAAAAATACCTGCGAATTGTCAAATATGATTTAATACCAATGCAGGTATTCAATTCATATTTATTTTTTTAAAGGGGATGGTTTAATTAATATCCGAGTGATATTTGAGATGATATAAGCATTGTGGTGATAAAAAAATTTCCAAATTTTGAAATTCATATCACAAACTTTATTTTTCAATTGAATAAATCATTTAAACATCATCAAACAGAGATTTCTTATTTAGAAGATTCAATAATCATGGAATAAATTAACCAAATTTTGTAGCACCACATCTTGTCCCCAAAATTCTTACGCCTGGAATAATTATATTATACATATATAAATCTCCCTACCCTTAGATAAAGTGAACATTGTTAACATTTTTATTTATACCTAGGTATGTATTCAAAACAATTTTTTGGATAGTTATGAAATGAGCAATGGTATTTACTTAGTCGGGTTAAGGTGTATAAAAAATAACGATCTTAAACTCCTATAAATAGCTTAAGTATTTTTACTATGTAACCTAGGTATATGTACATTGCATAAAAATATTGTCTTGATAATACTGTATTAATAATGTAATGAGATGCATTATCTTCTTATACCTACATAAACTTCATATTATGAGAAACATATTATATATTCGTTCATTTTAATTTGTACATTAATACTGAAGTATGATAAATTACCGTCACCTTCATCTATTGCACTGTGTAACTTGTATTTATAATATTAGAAATATATTAGAAATGTACACACATTGTTTTACGAATAACACAGTTCCCAAACTATGTGCGATTTGTGTAATGTATTTGGAAAAAGAAAATTTACAAGAGTAGGAGAAGAATTCTTGAGATAAATATATTTTCCAGGAATATTTGGTGTCATGAAAGATTTACCTAAATATTAGAAATTTCAGAATGAAAAATCCTCCTATATAAATATTACCCACAATAACGCTATGAATTATTAAAACTAAATGTATTAATCTGTACGTCATTAAACGGTGATTTGTAAACGAGACTTCATATATTGTAATTAACTGCAGTGTAGTTGGGGAAATTTCAGTATAGAAGGCCCACCCTATGCTAGTTCTGTACTAAGAATACAGCTAACTATTAAGATCGTTTATAATACTAATATTGAATAGCAAGTCAACGAATATACAGTTACAAGTTACAATTAATTGAAGTGTCAGAAATGTGCATTTTGTTTGAATAAATGAATCAGTTGAGTTGATAAAAATATGTATTTCAATTGGATTGTTGCATTCATGTAAAAAAAAACATTTACCTATAGCTTATATAATCTTTATAATTCAGTACATGATTTCTGTAAATGACTTCCTGGTTAAAAAAATACAATTTATATTACACTCCTGAAAGAGCACTTCCACTCAATAAGGCAAGATGCAATAAAATTAAAATTGTCATCCAGTAGCCTCTGATCTATCGCTGATATTAACCAGCAATAATACGTATCCAATGGTAATATATGGGACATATTTCTTTTATACTATTTTATTATATCACATAAAAAACTATGGTACTTGTTAATTGTAGCACATGAGAAATGTAATATAATCATTTTTTACAAATAATTTGATTACCATTGGTTCCCTTAGTAGTATCAAACTGATTATATTTTTTAATACGTTTCAAGAAAGCATTTTTTGCATACGCAATAAAGTACCATCACTATAATTAATTAATAAGTGCATTAAATATTAATTTCGACAGTGAAATACATTTTTTGGTTCAATTTTAATCATTTGAATATTCTTTATGATTAACGGAAAACAGTGAATTGTCTTTACTACTTAGAAATAAAGTTTAACGGAGAAGACAGACATATAAGCCATTTATTTGTTCATCGTTTACCAATGATTATAGCATAATTTCTTAGGGTTACAACCGTTTTTATAAAAATATTACTGGATAAACTTTCCCCGACATGATGATGCAACCAACATAAACAAACCCAATGCCAAATAATCTAGATAAAATTATGTATATTATACCCTGAGAAACTTGTAAGTTTTTATTAACTCTTATTTGGTGCACACATAAAGCTCTGACTTAATAGATCTTTGGTACTTTTACTTCAAATTTGGTGCATATACAGACAGATATATGGAATGCTATAGGTGTAGACCCACTTGTGGATTGTGGGTACACTTAACATCCATATTCTATGTTTATATAACATTTGTTATAATCATCATCGATACTCTACCAGTTACAGCAGTTTTCTGCTTTCAATATACATACGTACCATTATGATACCATTAACAGTTTAACATTATTAACAGTTGAACAGTAGTTTTGACAAAAATGCCATTTATTAAAATAATGGCTGTGTACATAAAAACTCCTTGTCGTTTATAGCGTGGAATAATCTCACATTATGAAATTTTCTTGATCATTAATCTATCTTCTCCCTTCCTTATCGGATCTGGATAATCCAAGTGCAATATTTTTTTTTATATTAACATCTGATTAACTCCAGACTCATATGATTTAATAAAGTATTTACAACTGATCAAAACGGTAATTGTTTTTAAGTAAATGTTTGCGAAATGTCTCATTATTTATATTTATGTTTCGACAAATGTAAATATTTTTATGGTAACTTTGCATTGTAAAGTTCTGATTATTGTATTGTAGTTAATAACGATATGATTATAACATATTACAGACTCAATAGTTTCAGATGTAATAAAGAAATAAATTAATGAAAAATATGTTCAATTCTAATTTTTACCCCAAACCCATATTAGAGATATGTTTGTATACAAAGATCACATAAAGGCCTCATCATCATCATCGTCATCATCTTCACCACTTCTAGTTAAGTGTGCATTTAAGGTAGTGTACATTGGCAAAATATTGATAGAATATGTAGTTTCAGTTCTTAACAATAATCATTAAAATTGAGAAAAATCGGAAAAAACAAATAAAAAGTATTTATCTTAAGTACTTTCAATCATGATATTTGAACCCAAACATAATGAAATTCCGGTACCAACACTGATTTATGGTAGTGAAGCATGGGGCTGGCAAAAGAGGAATGAAAGTAAACTGAACTGCAGTGGAAAGAGATACAATATGTGTGGCAAATCCAATTATGATAGAGTAAAGAATGAACAAATCAGGAAAGAATATAAAGCAAAATGAGGAAAGATGGGAAAAAATATATATAACGCAAGTGTTGGTGGTGCGAAGATGGCCCTGTTAGAAGCCTCAATAATCTTTAAACCTACATACGAAGATGTATGAATGTCGAAGATGCGAGAGTCGTGTGTGATGACTGAAGGGTGTAGTTCTCCACCCTCTCTGCCTACACCCGCAGAAAACGATGCGAAGTAATTAAGCATTTTATTTCAATTGTATTAATAATGTTGAGGTTTTTTAACCCTTTGAACCCTGATACAACTGTCTTACCGGCACTCTGACCCTGAGCTCCTGAGCGATTTTCGACAAAAAAAGAATATTTGACAAAAAAAAGTAATTAAGGAGTTAAGGTTGTTATTACGGTCGTTAGACGTTAGAAGAAGTGAACACTCCACAACAAAGTGCATATAACTTACGCCCTCGAAAGCATTAACTTTACCTCCGCGGGTACAGCTCGTCCTCCTGATGACGTTGAATAAGAACGAAACGTCGAGAATCGTCTCTCAGAAAAACATATGGTTCTTATAAAACATCTGCAACCAATTACATATAGTTAAATAAAAAAAAGGAATATCAATAAAAATAGGATTTTTTATTAATGTTTTGTCAATTACGTTATTACGGAATATATGTAAAATTTAATAAGTAAACTTAATATTTTTTCAGATAACCAACCATTATTATTTAAATAATATTTAAATTTGATTGATGTGAGTCATTTTGTCATATGTATATTGGATATGGGTTATTTTTGCTCTCAAAATAAAATTATAATCAATTTTTTTTAACTCACATGTAAAGGGAAAGTATAATTTAATTATTAATTCTCAGAGAACCGTTTTCTTTCTGCTAATCTGATATGTATATCATCTCAAAAAGTTTTTTTAATTTCATGTGGTGTGTTTTCCGTGAACTTTTTGAGATTATCCATCATTCTTATATGTACTTGCTTATATGTTATTATATTAAAAAGCCTATTGCGGGACAGAGCATACACTGTTTTCAATTCAACCTTTTTTTAATCAGTAACGTTGAACACTAATGCTGTTGAATACAAGTAACAAACTTTGATATACAAAAATACATTTAATCAGTTCTGGGAATTCTTTTGCCTTTTGTTTGTACAGAAATTAGTAAATACATAAAAATAACATACTTTCCTATTTTCAAAATATATATACTGAAAACGGGAACATTTAAGGCAAAGAGATGTTCTGCATAAGATCAATGAAGATCCGTAAAAATATATCATATTTTTAGATCTTTTCTTTATTTCCTTTAGTTTTGCATAAAATGTATACGCCCTCTTCTTTTTTCACATTTTTCTGCATTCTGCACCCCTTTTCTAACTGTCTTAAGGTTAACTTGTTCTAATGATGGAATTCGTGAACGTTGCATTAAGCCCTGGGCCATTGTATTGTAATTGATCATTAGTATCACAATTTTTTTACAAAAGATAAACCCACTAATCTGTGAGACCGGCTTGTCAGATTTTTTTTTTATTAATTAATGATCAAAATAAATTAACAAAAATTATAAAAAGCAAAACTGCGACAATTTTTGCTCAGAGACATAGAAGCATGTGATCTGGCATTTTCATGTTTGACAATGCCTTTTTATAGGCCAAACCTGCCACTTCCATGCTCACTTCATTTTGGTCAATTGTAGGCAGAACTTAGCTGATAATGTACGATATCCTGCCAATCCTCAGGTTTAAGTAGCGGCTAGCAAACAAAAATCTGGTCAATTAATTTTATTTCAAACAGCAGTTGCTGGTCCTCTTCACCCATGTTTTATATTATAGGTCTACCACAATCAAAAGTCCATTCCCTAGCGTAGTCCGGTAAGAAGAACGTGCGGGGGAAGTGTCCTGGCAAGCCCGTATTACAAACCTCAATATGATATTCCAAATAAATATAAATTTTTTGTTTAAAAAGGATTAATTACTTGCTAGAAAAACTTATTTTGTGTTCATTTTTTGCATCGTAACAACTTTAAAAAACAAAACTCCTGTTAGCTGTTAATTGCCTGACTTGAGTGAAGAAACCGGGTTGTACCGCATCTCTAAAAAGTTCGTTTTTTGGACCATTATTCAGGAAATATTATCTTTAACCCTCATAAGCACTTGTATTGGAATATACGGCAGCCGTGGATTGTGTCATCTCGAGTTGCAGTTGGACCAAGAATAAACAGAAAAGGAAGAAAGAGGCATTTTGATTTCTTATCCAACATCCAGAATTGAAAAGGTAGGATTTCTCCTTATTTTTTGTTCATATTTACTGCAATATTCGTGTCTATTTCTTTGTTCATCCACCGGCCAAATCTCCAGCATCTCGTTACATTATAAGTCGCGCGAATGAACGATTGTCTCTCCTAACAAATTTCGATAAAACCGCATCTATTTGATTAATTAAAACCCGCTACACCATATATTATATTTTACATTTTAATAACACAAAAATATTATTAGGAAAAATAATAACTGAACTAAGAGGAAATTTAAAACAGTGAAAAACAATTTTGAATGTATCCAGGTACAAAACTAACGCAAACTAAAACTATCCACGCAGCCATACCGAGGCAGATAACTGAAGAATGCATACGTAGGATTCCTCAATTTTAGGGACCGGAACATAATTGGCCATATTCTGAAAATAGCAATATTGGGATCTTAAGATTGTTATCCCAACACTTAATAGATGAGAATAAAAATAAAAAATAAGCAAAACGTAGGTATATGTATGTCGGTGTTTGTTTCTTTTGTTTCTACTTGAGAGAGGGAGGGAGAAAGAAGTACATGACATATCAAAATATAAACGCGACAATTTTGCCAAAATTTTAAATCAGGACGCTGTGGGAGAAGAAATTAATAAGTGCATATGAAATAATCTTTTTTCTATAAGCTTTAAATACAGCATTGGTACTTATTTCATATAATTTTAGTTGAAATATGAGAATTGTGAGGTTACATTTGCGATAGGTACTTTGATAATCCGTTTGAAGCTCTGTCAGACCAAACCGCCTGGATGAGGCACCGGAGAAATTAATCCCTTTTCTAAAGGCATTGCAGACATCAGACACCGCAAATAAAGGTATTTACTTTTTGAGAAAGATATGTGAAAATATACAGATCTCCTTATTTGAGTATGACGAACACCAAACACCGACGTATACCTATATCTCATTTTTTATTTTTTTATTCTTGTCTAGGAATAAGATCCCAATAATGCTATTTTCACACCAATCATAGAAAAATGGCTTACTTTTAGTTCACTCTAAGAATGAATTTTAACCTTTTTACACTATTTTAACTTGTTGTGGGCCGTAAATTTTCGGAATTTTTTGTGATTTTTCTTTTTACGAAAAAACCATGAAAACATGCGTATATTAAAAAAAAAACACACACATTCATATTATTTTATCGTAAGTGTCGAAACGCAATGATTTTTTCATCATTTAAGTAAAAAAAATAATCTTTTTTTGAATTTCCATAATGTTGCCAGCGCAACATTTTCTGAAAAATAATAATATTTTTTTTATTTGTTTTTAGAGACAACACTACTATTAATAATAATAATCTTCTTCTGTGTGATATATTTTGTTGCACGGCACGGCACACGACGGGACATCGCACTCATAACACATAAATATGATACACTTTCACACACACACATATTTCAAATAAACGCAACAAAATTGCGTGTATTTTTGTTAATAAATCACTATTAGTATTCAATTGAATCATAAACCAACAAAAACTGACAAATATCGCAAAACATATCGTATATATTTGTATATACGTGTACAAATAAATCGAAAATCGAAAAAAATAAATCGTATTTCCCGCGCACATTGCGCGTGACCTTGACGATGGAATATTTGAATTTCGATTGCACAACACGCGATCGGGGCGACATCTACAACTTCTCTATACGATTTTGACGGCAGAAAAACTTCCGTTTTGATTGTTGATTTAAAATATAATCGGTGATGTTTTTGAGTTGAAAATGGAACGACAGGTCACAACAGGATTTCTCTATTGGGAAAAAATTACGTTTTTCAAATTCGATACGCGGCCGTCGATAAATAAATTATTTTGTGCCTGTCGGATATGTGCGTCCGCGGCCCAGGGGGGGTTAATTGATTGAGAACTTTCATTCGTTCGATAAGAATACATTTGAAGGGATTTTGAACTTTATTCCATATTATAAGAGATAAACGGAAAAAAACACATGCGGGCATAGGAGCGTGGATCCGCGCCGCAGCAGTTTAAAGAGGTCAGGCGGATCCACATACCTGCATATCTAAGGTTAATGGGGTTTTAATAAGTAATGTGTTATATGTCACAATACATGTTTATATTCTGGAAAGTAACTTATAGGAATGCGGACAAATTTTCAATGCAAATTAAAAAGTATTACAAATTTGAAAATATATTTATTTTAATAAAAAACAAAAAGAAACAATTATATTAACTTTTCATCTTTTTGTAATCAGTACATAATATAAAATCTATATTTAAAAACATATACCAAATGAGACTTTGGCAAAATTATAACATGTATATTTTTATATAGCAATTGAATAATAATATGTATTAGGATTTCTTATAAGTTAAAATATTTGTCAATCAAATTATTGCAACAAAAATCATTTTACTTCATAAATTAGCAGCATGGATGCTTGGGATTCCAGCCATCCAGCTAAGATCTAGGATTTACAAAATGTGCACTATCCTCATACATTCTTAAAATATACATTATATTAATGCCAATTTATTTAATGGGCCAAATATTCTCGAGAAATTGTTCAGAATACTTTTAATAAATATTGAACACAAAAGTCTAATATAATATACAGTGGAAAACACAAAAATATAATTCACTCTATACAATTATTAATTTTTTTATATTGTATGCCAGATGCCAATTCAATTTATGTGAATGTATGCTTTCATTCAACAGCAATTTGAAACATATTTTAAAAGCTCATTAAAGAAAGTAGTAGTATGTGGAATGTGGCTATAGAACTGCTGTGCGTAGAACAGTAAGACTGCAGTTAGCGGCCATCAACCATCAGTGTGTAAATAAACATCGATTTGGTATTTTATTTTAATAATCTGTAAAGGTTTTTATTTTAAAAGTGTACTGTGGATATGGACCATGAAACCTTCAAAATATTTTTAACATACACGTCGAATGGAAATATGTCATTATGAAATGTAACAGATTTTGTTATTTTTTCAAAAGAAAGAATCTTAAAAAAAATCAGGAACACATAGAACATTACATTGTTTTTCAATTTTTCAATTTAATCAATTCAAGGGTCAAAAACAGTATTTCCCTCCATTTCCAGCATTATTAAATTTAAGCAGAAAAAGATGTGAAAAAACATACATATTAATAAAATTGATTAAAATATTTTACAGACAACATTTTATTATCTAAGAATGTGTATTCTCACACATCAATACTGAATGAACACAATAACATAGGTATTTTATAGTAAGTGTCAAACTAAAATTAGTTTAATACAAAAATAATAACAGTTACACTTTGAATTAAACAGTTTCCACTGTACATATAAAAAATGTTAAGTAGTCCCACTGTACACATAAAAAATGTTAAGAAGTCATATGGCAATAAAATGGAGAAATAATCATGTAGCATTAATAAATATTATTTAACGAAATGCATTCAGAAGATTTTTATAAAAAGCACAAATTTGGAATATGTATATATTTATGTAAAACAATTAGAAACGTCAGTCAATAGCACAAACTACGTTCAACTCAATTTTATCTCAGGTAAATCTGAGCATTGCTCGCCGTCTGAATCATGATCTTGAGGGAAGGGAGGAAGGATGCAACTGCGGCAAAGTCTGAGCCGCCGGCAAGGGTAGTGAGTGCTGCCAGCGCACCTGCATAATCTCCTCCTTGAATCATCTGTACCACGCAGTGAAGGGCATTAGTAGCATTATCCGATAACTGAAATATATACATTTTTAAAATTAATTACAAATGTAAAATTTTATTATTAAACTCTAAATATATCCAACAAACCAATAAAATATATCCGAACCCTCTTAAGTTTCCACACTCACATACGTATATGAGACCAGCGATGGCCATGATTCAAAGTACAAGTCTTCAATTCAATTCTTTAAAAAATAATCATGTGTCATAAATAAAAATAAATCTAAATTTGTTTTTCGTTCAAAATGACAACGTACCATAATAGCATCATATTTACAAAACCACGCTTTCTGATATGCACAACGGTCCACATTTTAATGATTCAACAACCAATTTTTGTTTTTTATTCATTGACATTTTGAAAAGGATACGGGATATAATTATCCTAAAGATAAAATAGAAAATGCATATGTGAGCATCCAGATATCCCCTATACCACATCACTATGTAATTAGGGCCGTTTCTTGTCTCCTACCAAATTCATTACTATTTGTAATATCTTGATAAGAGACCTCTAGAACTCTACTAGGGAAAAAAAGAGGCTATCAAATGAAGAGAAATATCTGGCATTTGCAGATGACCTGATAATTCTGATAAACAGGACAAAACACCATGCACTTCTGCTGAAGATTGTCGAAAAGTTCTGCGAATGGTCACAGGGTATGGAGCACATGTCCTTTTTTTACTTACTAATTTTACTGTTTATCACTTGCAAAAAAAGGTAAAAACAAATCCATAAACCTGAAACTGAATGTAAATAGTGTGTAGATAGACACGGTGGAAAAAGATAAAACTTTCAAATTCCTCGGAAAGAAGACTAGTGACAGAGCTCACCCAATCAATGAGATCATAGAGCACTTCAATGATACTATGGACTGAGTGGACAAAAAATATGGATATATGACAACAACCTGATTTCCCAACTATTGTGGCAATTCCTGGTTTACGAATTGGAATGCGGCTGGCAAAACCAGTCAACCCATCCACTCTTTTTAGGTTAGTGGGAAATTTATGGTCAGAAAAGATCATCCACACTGTATTCACAGCATAGGTCACAAAGCACTACAATTTAGAAAACTCCAATGATCCAAATATCTCAGAATGTTAGTGCAGATAATCTCAAGTGTTGGAGCTCAAAGCAAGTACTGAGTTCCATTATAAATACTTGACGGGCGCAAGCACCCACGGAAGGGGTCTATGATGGGAAAAGGCTGAACCTGAAAAGGTCCACATGAAGACTGCTAAAATTTGACTAATCACCCGAGATGCTGAAATTCTATATAAATGCATTTCAAAATACACTCCCTGATCCCGGCAATCTGAAGCCTTGAAGTAAGAATAAATGCCTCTTGTGATCTACGTGGTGCCAATATATCTCTCAGGAAGATGGCAGATACACATATAGATATAAAAAGGCGCTGGAGGTATTCAGGGAGTGTCAGCCTGACAATAGCCAGAGCAAACAAAGATTTGACCAAGAAAAATTTACAAAGATTAATTTTGTGAAAGAAAGGGGAAATAAATAACTGTAACATATCTACAAGCACAGCTACAAACAGACACTCAAGAACGTGCCCAAGAGGTAGTTGAATGGTGATTCCAAAAATTGTACTCGAGTTAAAAGAAATACATATATATATATATATATATATATATATGTAAATTTGAAGTCACAACTTAAATAATCAAAAAAGTGCAAGACTGGAAATTATTATGGACTTGACTTCTTTGTACTTGGGTAACATAGCGGTTCTTCTTACACTGCCCTGGGAGACAAGCAACCCAAAATACCACACTTATGAGTACACACATATACAAGGGTATGTTGGATGGAGATCTCCAAAAATGGATATGTAATAAAACTGTATGCAGTGGAGGTGGGAGTGGAGCAGCCATGTTGGTTTTTACAGCTTTCTTAAGGTTCTAGGACTAAATACATCGCAAGTGAATGGATTCTTGGAAAGGATGACAAAGGCTGACCATATCTGGTTACGCAGGTCTCAAGAACCGAGTACTCTGAGAGCTCCTGACCCCATACAAAATTAACCAATCGTGTGTCGGCCGTATGTAACGCGGAATATACCCTGTCTGCCGAGCAATTTCGCGCACGATTGCTGTTTTTTAGACACTTTTTTGTGATGGTTATATTCATGTAAAAATCAACAATAATCGCTAAGAAGTTGCAGTTTCTGGTTCCTCAATGTACGGACTTCAATAATTACTTACATTTCAATAATTACTTGTACAATAATTACTTATTCATTAATTATGAAAATAAATAACGAAATTTACTGTCAGAAATGTACGCACATGTTTATCGAATAAAACCATGGAAGCAGTAACACTAAAGATATTGTATTTTAATATTTTCGTTCTAAATACATACATCAAAGAATATAAAAATACTAAATTTTAACACTTTTTTTTAACAGATATAACACAATTAAGGCGCGGCTCGAAGACGACATTGGGATGATTTTGTCCGGTTTGCGCGGCAAATGAGGTTACTTGACAAATAGAACTCATTCATTTATTCAAAAACTTGAGATAGGACAAAAAATAAGCTTTAAAAATCCATAAACGCAGGTAAAATATGCCGAATTCGATACCTGTCTAAGAAGCGCAGATCTGCACTTTGGCACACGTCCGGTTAAATATATAAATCATAAAAATGTCACTTCAAGGAGGATGGAAGAAATGGTGAAAGTGAAATGGTCATGGCATAAAGGATTCTTAAACCAGCCAACAGCGGATCTTAAGCCCCGTGACATCTATCTTTCCCTTTCTCCACTATAATATAATAATAATAATAAGCAAAACAATAAAAAGAACAGATCCTATTTGTAATTTTTATTTTATAAAATTCTACCCAACATAAATATACTTTGTAAACATCTGTGTAAACATTTTTAAACATATTTTTTTGTATCTGTGTATCACCTGTGTATCAACCAAATTAATCAATGTGTCACATCGAGACACGCATGTCATAGATTCGCCATGTCTACACTAGACTCGTGCAACAAGAAAAAAGTATGCAGGTATATGCCAAACAATATATACCCTGTAATAATAAATTTCGACTTACCCTATGCTCCCTCAGCAAGTCATACAAGATCTCCAGCTTTCTTTGGACGTCATCCAATTTTCTTTTTATTTGCTGCAATAAAAATATATTATTGTTAACTCAATTGATACATTGGTTTCCTTTAAGTGCAGTGTAATAGGTCGGTAACACTACTGACAACTATTTACAATATATGTATTCGGTGACACAAATGTTTCACAGTAAAAATACATATGTGTACATATAAAAATAACCATAATTGAAATAATCACATATGCATGTAATTCATCTGCAGTAGAGACCAGATTTTAAAATTTTCTCTGGGACTGACTGAAGGACTCGCCTTCACATGTTGTGAATAGAGGAATGTGTAAATATCATATTATAATAAGAATGCAAGTAGTTCTGTGATTTAAATAAACAAGACATTTTGTCTTATTTCGCAATTACTTGAGACTCGATGAAAAATAACAATAAAAATTAAAAATGCACACACAAAAAGGAATTGCTTATT
>JADDOH010010360.1:0-17801 GCA_016648135.1 Agrypnia vestita
AGATACATACTAATAAAATATAATATACATACCTATACTTACATATACAATACATAAATAAATACTTGTAATGGTTGGTTGCCATGTGGTTTCACGAGGCCATGACCCCTCGTATTAGTAGATGGAAAGGTGGATCTGGACAGTAGGGATATGCCTAGCCCCTGGCCAGTGATGTCGGTGTATTTTCTCCAAATGGTGTACAGCTAGAATCCTGCCATCGATGATGATGGGATCTGCCTAATTATCTCCGACTGATGTGTAACTGGAACCCTGCCATCACTGATGAAGATGATGATGTCACTATCGAAACGTCACCTGATGACATTTAGCTGAACCGCCGCTAATGATGATGATGATGATGATGATACTATCGTAACGTTTCCTGACGATATACAACTGGTACACTGCTAATGATGATGATGATACTATCGGAACGCCTCCTGACTATATATGACTGGAACACCGCTAATGAAGATGATGATGATAATACTATTGAAACACCTCCTGACGATATGTGACTGGAACACCGCTAATGAAGATGATGATGATGAAACTATTGAAACGTCTCCTGACGATATACAACTGGGACACTGCTAATGATGGTGATGATACTATCGGAACGCCTCCTGACTATATATGACTGGAACACCGCTAATGAAGATGATTATGATGGTACTATTGAAACGTCTCCTGACAATATATAACTGGGACACTGCTGGTGATGGTGATGATGATGATGCTATCGAAACGCCGCCTGACTATATATAACTTGGACGCGGCATATGAATAGACAAATAAATACCTAATTATTTAATGAATCATCAATTAAATAAATAAATAGAGATGAATAATTAAGTTCGGCGTCGAGCACACGGGCCGATGATGATGCTATCGAAACGCCGCCTGACTATATATAACTGGGACGCGGCATATGAATAGACAAATAAATACCTAATTAATTAATGAATCATCAATTAAATAAATAAATAGAAATGAATAATTAAGTTCGGCGTCGTGCACACGGGCCGATGATGATGCTATCGAAACGCCGCCTGACTATATATAACTGGGTCGCGGCATATGAATAGACAAATAAATACCTAATTAATTAATGAATCATCAATTAAATAAATAAATAGAAATGAATAATTAAGTTTGGCGTCGGGCACACGGGCCGCGCGATCCCTGGAAGTTCACACACATGCAGAGAAGGGTTATTTGGCGAATTAATTCGCCCCTATTATGGTCAGTACGGATCAACATGCAAACAACACCTGTGGAAACATATGTAAAGTTTACGGTACAGGGGTTAGCTTTCACTGTCGGCGCTTCTTCCGTCTCTGTCTGGGGTGTCGAACCCGAGACCATTCTTCTTAATCGTGCGCCACCTTTATATATCGTTATAATCTCAAAACGGAAAGAGGATGACATGACTTACCCATCTGCCGCCGATTATATCCATTCCAGTGCATCGTAGTTTCACTTAATGTACCTCACTTTATACCTAAGGATTGCGAACACTTGCCTTGCACGCGCATACGATTCACAGGCCCCTAATTAACTATAGTTCGCGACCTAACCTTTGATCCTGCCATTACGCGCTTATAAGTTTCCGTAGCTGGGGCTTAGTATCCAGCCTCGGCAACTATACGGTGTATATACCTTAATCAAACCGAAACTAGACATTATTTTCTTTTCCTTGAATTTATATTCCTCGAGATACCGGAATTAGACTCTAGCTCGACAATTGTAAGTATTTATATATCTTAATAATACTGCAACATAGTCCTTATTTCCGTCTTACGTATCCGTACTTCCCGGGTCATCGAGACTAGACTCCAATTCTAATGATCATACTCTAATGATTATACGCACCGATATTTTTCATAAAACCCGTTACCCGTTATTTTCTGATGTTACATATTCTTATATTTATCCGAAATACCGGGATTAAGCTTTGAATCTAGGATTCCATCCATTTATAAGTTTTAACAAACCCATGAAACAACCACTTGTCCACTTGTTGTTGTTAAAGAATTGATTGCTTCTATAATAAAACCCCACTAGTCTACATCTTTATAAGGTCAATACATATTACTTTTAGGGTCCGCCGATTTAGTTTTATTCTTATTATTATTCTTATTATTATTACTATTATTATTATTATTATTATTATTATTATTATTATTATTATTAATTAATTACACGGCTTAATAGCCTTTTACAACAGGTTTATACATAATTAAAATACAACAAACGATTAAATGTAAAAGAAAAATAAAGGGTATAGATGTAAAAAAGTATATATACATAGTTTAAACATAATGAGGTTAGACATATATGTAAAAAAAGTATATATGCAAAAAGTGTAAAGTAGTGATCTCAGAAATTTTTACTCACCGATAATATAGCAATATTAAATTTGAATAGCCAGCTATATATATAAAAAATTTAAGACATTATATAAAAATTTAATATTTTGAAAAGAAATGATCATATAATGATTTTTTAAATTTTGAGAGAGATAGATTTAAAATGTCGACATATGTAGGTAGTTCATTGCCAAGTTTGTGCATTGATAGTAAAATTATATTATTCTTAATATAATGTAATGATGAATATGGTTGCATGATTGACATCTTCGTCGACAGTCTGGAGAAAGTAAAGTTTACACTTAAAGAGGCAATACTGCTTCGTTACTGACTTCAGCTGTTAATATGTAATGGTGGGTAATATATATTTTTCGTACACATTGCCGCTTTGTACTTTATATTTTTAATTTCTGTACTCATGTTTTGGTGCTATTCCGGTACTTTTAATAATTTGCTACTTGTAATTTATATTGTTTAATGTATGTTCTTTTAATTTTATGATATATTTTTTTCATGTAAAAGCCTATACGCATTGCTGCTCGTTACCTACTCTACATTTTTAATTTTTATACTCATGATTTGGTGCTATTCCTGAAACTTTTAATGTATGTGCTTTTGAAATTTATTTTATACTCTTTATGTAAAAGCCTAATGGGCGTAAACAAATAAATAAAAAAAAATAAATAAATAATTTTATTATCATCTCGAATATTTGATATCCACTCTCCGGCAAATTTTAATATAGTTTAAATCATCTTAATATAATTTATCATTTTAATATAGTTTAGGAATAACGGGATTCTGTAATTTCTACAAGTATAAACAACCCCAATCTTACCAAATCCATTTTATGTAGTGAAAGACGCGGGACTTATATTCTTCCTAAAATGTAAAATGAACCCGGTCTAGATGAAACATCCTTATTTAGTTTCAGGACAACGAGGTTTACGCGTTCCACGAGGAATATGATATAACCCGATCTAAACGAAGGTAATTTTATATAATTTTAGGACAACGGAACTTACAAATTTCATAAGGTATATCGTGAAGCCAATCTAGGCGGAGACACTACGTATATTTTAAACAGAGTAAGAGTTTAAATTTTATCATCAGGCCTAATAAACCGCAAGAATGTCCTAGGCATAGTAAACAAAATAGCGGTCAAAGCTGTAGTGTTTCTATGTTCACACGTTTTAGCTCAAAACGAATACTATAATTTTCACATTTATAATACAAGACGCGAATTTCTAAACGAATCATTTTAAAATAGTTCTGATTGAAATCTACATGTTTCATATTTATTAAATGAAGGCGCGAATTCTAAACGAAACACTAACATTGCTCAAAAACGGGACCCTATATTTATATATGCTTAAAATGAAACGCGAATTCCCGAACGATAGCATTTTATATAACTAAATGTAACGAAATCTTATATAGTTTATAAATAAGAAGACCCGGCCCCAGGCGGTTTTTATATATTTTCAATATAACGAGGTCCTATAACATCTTTATAAGTATAATACAACCCCGGTCTAACGAAACAATGTACTAGAAGTTTTTATATGTTTGAATACATGATATACGTTTTTTTTTTATACACGTTTTTATACGCGAGATTTACGTCTTCGTACAGTACGAAGTACCCCAAATTATACAATCGCGAAGTTTACATCACTCCTAATGTATAACCAGAACTAATTGAAACATTTTTCATAGTTTAAGTCCGCGAGGCAAATATCTTTCATAAAATATAAAATAACCAGAATCAAATTAAACATATTTTTTTACCTTATAGACTTTCCCCAACGCGCGTAATAATCCCGGCCACATGAAACGTTTTTATATGTTTTAATAGCGCGGGACCTATGTTTTCCTATATAATATAAGATAACCCGGGCCGAACGGAAGCAATTTTATATACTTTATAAAATAGTGAAACTTGTACTTCTGTAAAACCGTAAATAAACCCCGACCCCCACGAGATTATTTTATATAATTTTTTAGAATAATGAAATTTCATACATCTGTAAAATTGTAAATAAGTCCCGACTCTCACGAAATTACTCTATATAATTTTAAACGAAATGAAAATCTAGATTATTATGGGCTGAACCTGATACCCCGCGAGATCAGCTATATATTTTTCACTAAACGTATTTTAATCCCAGAATTTATTCGCTATAATTTTAACGGACTCTTACTATTAAACATAAACAAGAGAAATTATTAAAATAAACTAAATATCCTTTCAATAACTAAAATAAATCCGGTCTAATCGAAACATTTCATATAACGAAATATTATATGCCTTACAAATGTAAAAATTAAAATGTGACCAAGTTAAATTAATTAAATTTTAGCAAAAAATAGGTAATTTTATAAGACTTATTTAAAATCGAATCTGTTAGTAACAACCCTTTTATCTTTTAACAATTTCCCGCGTGTTTAGCATAAAATAGGTATCTTTATAACGCACAGCTAGTTTCCAGAGATCCGCCAATACTATACTTAGTAAAACGAGAATTTAACTAAATTTGAACTCTACCGTTTCCTGAAATTCTGCGAATATTATTCTGTGAACCTAGTAAGACGACAAAAATAATTAACTTTATAGAACATAGTGATTTCCGAAGTTCCGATATGCCAGATTAATTACCTTTATAAAATAAAATCAATCCCGTACTCTGAGTTAAAACTCTTTTAACAGGACCTCGCGTATTTAGCATAAGATAGGTATTTTTACAAGATTTATTAACAATTTCCCGCGTGTTTAGCATAAAATAGGTATCTTTATAACGCACAGCTAGTTTCCGGAGATCTGCAAATATCAGTTCTATATATGCCGGACTAATCAACTTAATAAAGCGCAGTAATTTCCGAAGTTCTAATATGCCAAATTAATTACCCTTTATAAAATAAAATCAAACCCGTACCCCCCTTTTCTTTTAACGTGAGCAACCAACAATGTCGAAGAGTATATTTACCCGTACACAACTTTCACTTGAAATCAAACTATAATTTTCACTATATCCACTGGACACTCCAAGTCGACGGCAACTTTCACTCAAAAAAACAACCGACGCGGATTTCACGTCCCGTAGACGCTTCACACCAACTGCCTGATTTCTGCTGTGTCTTGACATTTTAAACCCCCCCTAGCAGCCAAAGGTCCTAAGTCGTGTGTTTCCAGGATTTTCAATATCCTACTTTCCTTGAAACCTAAATCTTTGTTCCTAAGATTCAATTTGGCAAAAAAAAACCATATCTCCACTCGGATATGTCAGTTGATCCCACCTCCTGTTGCCGTCTCTATCTCCATCCCTGTGCCCGTTTGGGACGGACTTGGTGGCTTCAGACGGTTTGAACTCGCTTCACAAGCGCGATAATTAATTTTTAATATTTAATTTCTAAGTTCAGTCCATATTGTCGTTTGATCAACCGTAACCACAATCTATCGGGTACTCCCCTAATCATAGTTGATGTTTCTTCATTATCTACCATTATCATGTCCCGTTCTCCCGTATTTTCACTCGTCTTTATCGGAAATTTAACGTTTCTTGGCCGCTATATCATGGGATCAATTTCCATATATTCACCACGTGCACACTGCATACCTAGATATAACAATCATCCAAAGGTACTATACCTAATTTTAAATTAATTTTGGGCGATCTTTTCTCGTGAATCATCCAATGAATCCTGTCTTTTGGCCGCGACTCTCCGCGCACAGGGACGTATTAGCTCCCTCCGTTGCGGAATTTAAACATAATTTGTAACCATTTATTATTATTTTTATTGGCAGTAAGATTGATCCACAAAGTAACTATGTTACATAGACAGTGAATATTCTCGAACAATATAATACTGGAAGAGTACTATTCGCTATAACACAATAAACTATTAATGTAAGTTAAATTAAATTTTTAAATTCAGTGGAAGATTTTTAAGATCGTTTTGCTTTTAATTTTTTTCCCAAAACAAAATAAATAAACAAATAAATAAACACACAGATACACACTCACACAACCCACTATTGGACATGTTTTTATTATTCTTTTATCGATTGTATGTATGTGTTTTCGCGTAATTGGCCCAAAACTCTGTGCATCAATTATTGTCTTTTCTTCAAAGATTGATTAATTATATGGCTGTAAGAAACCCAATAAATGAAAACAAATAAAACAAATAAGTAAATAAACCTCCAGTGCCGCAGGCAAGGCGTCGGATTAATTCAGTGCTCATTTATTGCCAAGGCACTGGACGCCTCCGCTGATAACTATATACCGCTCACCATGTTCTTAGAGGTGTGTTGAAAGATTGCTAGTATCTGTCGAATCGGTCTCAAGTAGTTGTCTGTATTTGTACGTTTATCATTATTACATGCTCTTGCTATATCCGTTCCACTTCACATTATTGTTCCTCCCGTCTTCGAATTTCTATCACACTATGTTCTCCTATGTTTTTGGTACTTATATGCTTGCTTTTTACTTGCATTTACTCCTATATATATTTGTTTCATTTATCCATCCATCTATAAGATCCCCATACGCTTTATCCTTTTATTTCATGTGTATATGGGCCGCAAATTCATATTATTTTATTTACAATATTCTTATCTAGATTGTTGCGCGGTATGATTGATAATCCCCAAACTATGCAGAGCATTGGTTTGTATGCTCCTGACAATTACACTAGACATCGTCAGCATAGATCGTTTCACATTCCAATATACAGGACCAACCTGCCGATGGTTATGCCTGTTGGAAGAGCCACAGCCATGCTGAACAAAATCGCTCTGGGTATTGATATATTCCATGTGTCTGAGGGGGTTTTCCGAAGCGGGACTCTCCTACACCTTTGACCAGATTTATGTTATTTTTAATTTATTAAATATTTTCATTTTTGATATATACTTCTAATATGTATGCCTTAAACATTTTGTTTGTCATGTACATATTATCATGAAATAAATTGAATTGAATTGAATTGAATTGAATACACTTGTTCCAATTATGTTTTGTGGTTATTACTAGCAAACCCGGCGAAATCTGAGCTAGAATAGCCAATCGTATACACGTTACCCGTCCTGTTGAAACTACGCTAACGTAGGGCAGGTTTGTAGTGATTACATAGTTAATATATTGTATCTATATTCGAGTATATTATTTTCTTGTCGTGCCATTAATATGCTTACACGTTATCGTTATCTCTTTCCTAACTGTATATATCGTCATTGCACAATTACCTATCTGTTGTAAAAGCCTGAAGAGCGTTAGTCTACAGATAAATATAATAGAATTATAGTTAACTTCTCTACCCGCCTACGTTATTCGACTCCCGCGAAACGAAAATGAATCATTATTCGCTCCTCGATAGAGCGTCAGTCTACAGATAAATATAATGGAATTATAGTTAACTTTCCTATCTGCCTACGTTATCCGATTCCCGCGAAACGAAAATAAATCATTATCCGCTCAGTTAAGGTCATCCCTCTGGTACATAGTGTACGTTTTATCCGTGCTTCACGGCCAATTCTTATAAATTATTTATGGGCGTTTTCCTCGCGCGATCCACCGATTAGAACCTGCCTTCCTTGCCTTTGCTCATATTCTGCTATCTCTCTCGCGCGGCAATCCACTTAAGAAGGCGATTAATGACGTTTAAGCGGTTTCAAAACCACAGCAAAAAGTCTATAATTCAGAAACCTCGTGGAACTGTCAATATCATCGTCACCTTAGAGTAGACGTTAATCGGTTTTTTAACGGCTCTAAACGCAATAATCGCGCCCCAAATCTCTGAAAACCATGTTCAGCTTTTTTATGTGAAGCACATGCGGACCGCTCGGACCGCATCGATCGTCAACCATTTGTACCAAACACGGCTTTACCACAAGATCAATATGATTTATAAAAATTGAATAGTAACTGCCCGTAACCTATATCCGATCAATCGCTACTAACTCCCTCCCAATACTAGCGTTTCATCATTCCCAAATTTTTGTAGCTCCAATACTACGGCCAGTTTAGCTCAATTTTTCCCCGCGTAGCATTTAAATCATCTTAGAGTTCAAAATAAAAATAATAAAATAAAAAAAAAATCTATAGAAACAGGTGATTCATCACATGCCCCCCTATTGTTCCGTGTCAGGAGTCTTATTACGTCTAGGAATCAGTCACCTGGCGCGGAACACCACATAGGCCTAGGGTAACTGCTTTTAGTCTATCCATTTTCCCGATATTATCTGTGTCTCACGTCCCCCCCCCTAGGTTCCTTAGTCTCTCCTCCCCCCCTAATCGCCTAGCCACCCCCCTAACTCCTTTAGCTCGTCGCCCGGCGTCGTACACAGCCCTTCAACCACACCTTCGTTTTCATGTTTCCGCGTGCCTCTAATTACACCTGCGAGATTGTCGCATGGGAACTTAAGGTCCTCCACTGTGGTGCTCGGTGCAAAATGGAAATACATTTATCTTAACCTAAGGAGCACGCCCCCGCCCGCGTGCTTAGGTGGCCCACTACCATAGTGTGACAGGACCTCCCTCACAAAGGGCTCAAAGGCTGTGTGCAACCTCGCGCTTATATCTAGCTTAGTCGAGCGGAGGCCGGGTGGTCGGGATGCCCCCCTAGTCGCCCCTCCACTTCTCACGACGTTTCTCCCCCTTTCTCTTTATTCATGCGCACCCCCCACCCTGCCCGTCATTCGCTCGACGTAAGGTGTAATAATGTTCCCTTAAACTCTAGACTAATTGAACTAGGTCTTAACATTAGCACACTACATGCAAGGTAGTGCAAAAACCCTCGCCCAGATGAGCGGTCGGCCCAACCCAAATTAAACAAATCTAAGAAAATCCAGAGGTAAGTCTAGTCGCAAAAACAAGGCACGTCGATCCAGACGCACACATAAACAAAATTTTTAACGGGTCCTCCTTATAATTATAACAGTCACGAGGGCTCAAACAAAATTAAACTCTAAACACTTAGACAACTTCCTTTCGAGAAAGTTCATAGTAACCATTTTAAATTGGAATGCGCCGACAAAATTCCGGCAATCACATAAGTAACTTTCGGGAACGGGAAGTACATATTCAAACAATCAAGAATGTTTCAATAGATTAAGCTAAAGCACATAAACAAATCCAAAACAAGGAAGTTCATAATCGTAATACACAAAACCCTCGAAGAAATCTAACCAAACACATAGCAAAAAAAATAAAAAAGTTTTTCTGGACTCCCATAATTAACGTCAGACCAGTACTTCTCGACAACATTAACAAGTGACGCATAAACAAGTTCTAAGACATGAAGCTCATAATCAAGAGTAAACAAGAAATCCCCGACAAGGTTCACCGAGATTTACATAACCAAAATTTTTAAAATAAGACGGTCCGTACTTTATCCAAACAGGTAGACCCCAACAATACTCATCAAGTACCACATAAAATTTAAAACACGTAAGTTCGCGATAAAACTAAGCAAGACACCCCCCTAAGAGCCAGTAGGGGGTACATAACCAAAGTTCAAAAATAAGAAAGTTCACACTTAAATAAAACAATAAGGCTTTAACAAAATCATCAACACCACATATAATCTAAAATACGTAAGCCCATAATCATAACTAGACAAGGAACCCCCGACAAGGTATACATAAAACTTAAACAAGAAGGCTTATACTAAAACAAACAGGGGAATTTCGACAAAACAATAAGTCACATAAAATCTTTTAAAACACATAAAATCATAAGTAAACAGGGAATCTCCGACAAACCCACAACCCGATACATAACCGAACCTCTAAATGAGGACACTCACATCAAGGTAATCAAGAAAAATACAGAAAAAATTCAACCATAATTATATAACTACAACCTTAAAAGTGGGCACTAACAACTAAGGCAAACAAGAGAGTCCCACCAGGATTTCAAACGATCACACAACCAGGCCCAAGCGTGGACGTTCATAAGCAAGACATAACCATCATTCATATCAGCGGAAGGAGTTCAAAAATAGGGCTGTTAACAGCCGGAGGGATAAGCCCACAGCTACTCACAAAGCCCAGCCCCTCAGCCTAACTCCAGCCCCCCACGTTACCCCCAGCACCTTCACTCATCCTTCCGCGCGCTTTCACCTTCTGCGCCCTCTTTCGATCTCTCAGGGTAATACCTTGCTAGGTGGATGGCGCTGTAATCCCCCTTTACCTTTCCCGTCGCTGGGTCCATCAGTGTGTACGTGTTGCTGTATGGCACAGCAGCCACCACGTAGGGCCCCTCATACAGTAGTCCGAACTTCTTAATCTTCTTTGCCAGCATGCTGGACTGGGTGACCTTCTTCAGCTTGACCAGGGCACCCAGCTCATAGGTCACCAGCCTTTTGTTCAGGTTGCAGTAATGTTGCCGTTTCTCCGCGCTAGCCTTTAAATTCTCCCGTACGGCCGCCCTAATCTCCTCCACCGTCAACACCGGTACATCGCCCCTCTTCACATACCTATCCAGACTATATTTGGGTGGCGTGCCAAACACGACCTCGTTGGGCGAGAACCCGGTGGAACAGTGCACCGTGTTGTTGTAGGTGCTTTCAATGTCGCTCGTATACGATGCCCATTGGGTATGTTTCCGGTGGCAATATGTCCTAAAAATCCGTCCCAGTTCCTTATTTACCCTCTCTGTGATGTTTGGCCCTGGGTTACGCACAGAGGTATGCAGTATCTTTATCCCCAGCCCTGTTAGTCCCAGATCCCATCGTTTCGACGTGAACTGCGTCCCATTATCCGTCAGTAAGGACTCTATCCTAATTTTCCTGTTAAAGTTTTCTACGCAACGCAGTGCCGCCTCGGTGGTCGCCCCCTTTAATTTATAAAGCCCCACAAACCTACTGAACGCGTCCTGAATAACAAAGATGTATCTGACCCCCCCTTGACCTGTCGGCAGTGGCCCGTACAGGTCGGCCATGGCCAGCTCCCCCACCCGTTGCGCCATCAACGTCTTACACGGTTCCACAGCTGGGCGAATTTCGCGCTTCGCCAGCTGGCATATGTGACACTCTCTTATCATCCCTTTCAGCTGCCTAGTCATCCGAGGCCAGAAATACCTGTCTTTAATCGCTAAAATGGTCTTGGCCATCCCTGCGTGTCCGATTTCCTGGTGCACAAACATTCCCACCTCCCTGGTAATGCTTTGCGGGACCGCCAGTAGCACCCTATTCCTCCAAGCACAGTAATACAATATCCCGCCCTTTAATTTGAAATGCCCCAAATATTTACTAGCGGTCCTCGTAGGCGGCCCGTACATTTTCAATCCCAAATACCCAATTACTTCCCCTAAAAGTCCGTCTTGTTTCTGCAGCTGGTCGATTTGCTTTAGGTGCGCTTTAACCTGTCGCCCCCCTTCCACCGCGAAAGCAGCTATCTCTGGGCACACCACCCTCTCCTCCTGCACATTCTCCGCGTCATACGAGTAGCGCGACAATATGTCGGGCCCTATGTTTTCTTTCCCCTTGACATACTCGATGGTGTAGTTGAACTGGTTCAGGTACAAGATCCACCTGGTAACCCTCCCGCTATACATCTTCCAGGTCTTAAGGAAAGACAGTGCCTGGTGGTCAGTCCTGATCACCAGTTCCACTCCCCGCAGATATGTCTCGAACTTGTGCAGGGCATAGATGATCGCATACAGTTCCTGCTCCGAAACAGTCCATCTCAACTCGGGCCCCTTCAGCCCTTTGCTAATGAAGCCGATGACATGATGGTCCCCATCCTGGTCCAACTGATATAGTTCGGCTCCTATGGCAAACCCCGAGCTGTCTGTCTGGAGGTAGTATGTCCGCTTGGGGTCATGGTGGTGCAGGATCACTGACTCTAGGAACAGCGCCTTGACTTTGTCAAAAGCATCCTGTTCCACCTGGGTCCATCTCCAGGCTCTGTTTTTTAGGAGGAGGTCGCACAATACTCGTGTCGTACTTCCATAGCTCTTGGCAAATCTCCGGTAATAATTGCAAAGCCCTAGGAAGGCCCTGACCTGTTTCACCCTTTTCGGCGCCGGGAAGTTTCTGATGGCCGCTATCTTCTCCGGGTCCATCTGTATGCCGTACGGAGTGATTATGTGCCCCAGCATGCGCACCTCCGTGAACACAAACTGGCATTTCTCCAATTTACAGGTCATGTTCGCGGCCCCTAACCTCCCCAGGACCGTGTCAATTCGTTCTACGTGCTCTGCCAGGTCCCCGCTACTATAGATGACGAGGTCGTCCAGGTAGTTCACACAGAACTCCCGCATCCCTGGACCGAGGATCCTGTCCATTGCCCGCGAGAAGCTCCCGACTGATGTCTTCAGCCCCTGTGGTAATACTCTGTAGACATACGACTTGCCGTTGTACACAAAGCCCGTGTATTTACGGCTTTCTCGGCTGAGCGGTATTTGAAAATACGCGTTATTCAGGTCTATGGTGGTGATGTGCCTAACCCCATGGAACCGCTGTAATATTTCCGAGGTAAGGGGCGGCGTCTCCACCTCCGACTTCATCCTGGTGTTAAGCTCACGCGCGTCTAGTAGGATCCTTACTGTCCCATCTTTCTTCAGGGTGTACGTGAGTGGACTAGAAAACTGGGTGGCCTCTCTGCTTATGATACCCAGCGACTCCAACTCGCTTATTTTCTGGTCCACCTTGTCCCTGTATGCGAACGGCACTGGGTACGCACGCTTCACGAAGGGTGTCTCGTCCAGCATCTGGATCTCGTGCGTGTACACATTCGTCAACCCTGGCCGATCCATGAATACGCGGTGATGTTTATCCAAAACTTTCGCCAGCTCTTCTTTCCCCGCCCTTTCCAGTGCCAGTCCATCAACGAAAGATCTAATCCTCTCCCGAAGTTCGTCCATACCTACCTGCTCCACTGTACTGACCACAATACCCGCGCTGTCAACCGCCTCCCCTCCCCCCGTTACGCTGGGAGCGACCCCCGAATTTCTCAGCCCAATTGATACCCTTCTCCCCCCTACCTTGATAGTCAATTCTCGGCGCGCCCCGCACGTCATCTCCGCGCCATGCTCATCCAGCCAGTTCACACCTAATATCACGGTCCTAATAAGCTTTGGTATTATTAGACACGGAGTATTCACCAACAGGTCCCCAAACCTCAAGGGTATCAGGACCAGCCTGGACACTCGTTGGCTCTTCTGCCCCATCGCCCCCATTATCTGCACTGTGGTGACAGGCATGACTGGGTATTTATCTTGGTCGCTCAAATGGCATTCCCAGAACTCACGTGCCACACATGTGATCTGGCTGCCGGTGTCTACCAGGCAATATACCTCCAATCCATTAATCTCCGCCCTAGCCTCCGGCAATTGCGATAGAGCGCTACCCCTCTCGACCTCATCGTACCCATTGTCTTCAAAGATGGTATTGAACCCACCACATTCGTCCTTTCCCACGCGCTCACACACTTCCACACAGCTCCACGCGTCGCTTGCCTGCCTCATCAGATTCACACACGCTAACTCCCCAATATCCTCTCTTGGTTCGACATTCGTATCCTCCCTGGTCATTCGTCTGGTGTCATATGGTTTTGCCTTGATCGGTACCCTTATCCCCTGTGCTTGCTTCCCCAGCCCCTGTCCTACTATCCAATTTTGTCTTAACATAATTCTTAGTGCTACATTAAATCTAGGTGTCCGGCGTGTTGCAGCCCCGTGATGAGCGCACGCCGATGGTGCAGAGGTCGTCTGAAGCTCCGCTGTCCTGGGCGCCAGGCCCACATCGCCCGCCTCCGCCCGCGATCCCGCAGCGCGGTCGTACTCCGGCCCCCACGGTTTCACTCCGATGTTACGCCCCGGTGTCGGTAGTCCAGTGCTACTCTTAACTAATCGTGCCGGTGGTCCCCTGGTGTCGTCTCGTCTCCTCTTTAGTGCCCCTCTCTGGTTCATCCGAGCCGTAGCCTTCAGGGCATCTGGTACGTCTCGACTCCGTTTCCCGCTCCGTCCACGACGCACACCTCCATCCCGGTGGTGTCGTCGGACGCACCGCGCGTCGCGCCTGTTGCAGTGGTGGTCCCCCCTATTGCATTCACCCTCGCCCTGCCAGTGTGGCGTCGCTCACGCCCCCCGTCTCCCCTCCTTCGCTCATCTCGCTCTCTCCTCGGTGTTCCGGGGTCGCGTGGCGGACACACCATGTTGTCCATTTTCCTGAGGAATTCCGCCGCGTCTAGCTCATCCCCCTGCTCTCGTGAAAACCACAAAGCCTGTGTCTCCTTCGGAAAGTGCCGCATTATTTCATTCACGACCCCTGCCGACGTTCCTGTTATCTTCAGCGCCTTCGCCAACTCCCAATATTCCGCGAAGTGCGCCAACATAGGGGTCCCACGCTTCGGATCCCACACCGCATCCGACAGCCTACGGCGCATGTTCTTTTGGAATACGTCCCCCCAGAAGTTCGCGAGGAAGTCCCTCTCAAAATCCCCAAAGTTACTCCATCTACCCCAATATAACTTCATCCAACACCGGGCGTCCCCCCTCAGGCTCTCTCTCACAACCATTAGCTCGTCGGGCCTCCTTGTCCGCTTCACGTAGTCCCTCAAGTCCTCCAAAAACGAGATTGGGCTCTGGTTGCCCCCGTGGAACGTCGGTCTCTCCTGTGGTGGAAGCATCTCCACCACCTGAATTGTGCTCCGCGCCGCGTCGCTGCTCCTCCCTGCCTCGTTGCTGCTCCCTACCCTCATCGCCGCCACCGTCCCTTGCCGCTTCTCCAGTTCGGCGATTTTGCTCACCAGGGGCTCTAGGGCCGCCTTTATGATAAGAGTCATCTGTTCCATGTCTACCCGTGGTGGCCCGCTCGCCGCCCCCGCAGCTGGTGCCTGTCCTAGACCTTCCTCCCCCTGGGACCCCTTCTGTTGCCGTCTTTTTCCAACCATTCTGCTTGTCCCGTTGTTTCTTTCACTTAGATTTTCTAAAATATTCCTTGTCTCTTAAGCTATCCTTATTAATCACTAGTAATATATATTTTTTTCTTTTTCTTTTTATGCCCTTTGGTGTGTTTCTAAACTAAACTTCCCCTCTCTCTTCATTCTCCACTCTTTCCCTCTCCCTCTCCTTTCCTACTGGCCTTCTGCGGCACGGTCAGGGCGTACAGCGTGTCAACATTGTTATTGACTGCTGCACCCGACCGCCCCGACGTGCGCGACCTCCTAAAGATGGCCCGCAGATCGGGCTCCACATCCCCGTCTCCCCCCCCGGGCTCTTCCTCCTCCTTCTTCCGTTTCGGCGGGCTGGCTGGCCCCTCCACCTCCGCCTTCCTTTTCCTCTCCCCTTTCGTCTCCTCCTCCTGTCCGTCGTTCATCCCTCCAAGTTTTCTGTAATTTATTAGTTCTTCCAGTTATTCCGTCACCCCTTCCCACAATTTAACCTACCCCCCTAGGCAAAAGACTCCCCCTAACCAATATTCAACATTCAGTAGATACTAACCGATAACATCATACGTCCCCCCCCTCATGATACGCCACCCCTAACGGATCGTTATTCGCCGCCCAGAATCGTATTCTAAGTGATAGCTCGTTACTCGAAACGATAATCGTAATTTTATTAACTGATGTTCACTTCCCGGCGTGTTCACGACGACCGATTGTTCGTTATACCGAATACCCATAGTTCAGAATAATTTGTTGTAACGGATTGTTCGCTGGTTGAAATGTGAAATGACCATAAAACGTTATACGAAATTGCGTCGTAGCAACATGTACGTAATACGAGACGTCCGCATTTGAAAGGTCCGTTGTAGCGAGCTGTTCGTTAACCGAAACGCGTAGTGCTCGACGATCTTTGCGCGAGAAATTCGTTGTAATGAAACTTACGTAATACGAGATGTTCGTGACCCTAACGGTTCGCTGTACGAATCGTTCGTTGTGGCGAGTTGTTCGCTAACCGAAACGCGTAGTGCTCGACGATCGTTTCGCGAGAAATTCGTTGAAATGATACTTCGCTTACGTTCGCTGTACGAATCGTTCGTTGTGGCGAGTTGTTCGCTAACCGAAACGCATAGTGTCCGGTGATCCCTGAACGAGAAGTTCGTTGCAGTGAGTCACACGCAATACGAGGCGTCCGCAGTCCTAAAAATTCGTAATGCAAACTGTTTGCCGCGGCGAATCGTTCATTAATCATAGCGTTCACCGTCGTGGGCAAGACGTGGAGCATTCGTTGTTGTGAATCGTACGACGCGCGAGATACTTGAGATACACTATTATTTCTTCTAACTTTCTAGCTGTTTCTAATCTAATAGTATTTACTGTAATTATTTAAATACTAAAATGTCCGTTAACTATACACTCTTTTTTTTTTTTGAAATTGTAATAATCTTTTCTCTTTTATACCTAATCTAACATGTAAATTGCACCTATTTTCCATCAACATTCATGTCCCTTCATACTGTATGCCCAGGCTCCTGGTCGCGGCGCCATTTGTGATGGCTCCTCTTCTTCGCCTTTCAGCTCGATCCTACTCCTAACTGAGTTTACGCCTTGTTAGAGGCAAACAAGCTATCTATCTACGTCGGATGAAGGCTCTACGGTTTTTAACGTAGTATTTCCAAACACCCTCGCTTTATTCAAGACCTCCCCAGTTCACGTTGTGTAATTTTTTTGTTTCGAACTATAGGGGATGAATTGGTTTTGTGGTAACCCTATCGCAAGCTAAACTTAAATTAAATACTGGGGTATGAAGTTCGTGAATGTTCATGGAAAACGCAAACAAACTACCTAGCACGTCAATTAAGCCCTACGGTGCAATTGCTAAACATACTATGTTCCGTGGCCCTATATTATTTACCTATCATTCCTACGGACTGAAACCACTGCATCTGGTGTAGCTGCGCTTCCAGAGTGCGCGATCCTCGGCTTCCATGCCCTCTCCGCTCGATCCCCCATTGTCCTACCTGTATGGGATCGACCGCCATCCACTGGAAAGGTTAGTGACGTGCCGTTATCACATGCGCATGCACATATAGAGTACATAGATCCCCTGAAAGCCCTCGAGTCCTTCGTAGCCGCTCCTATGGATGATTCCGTCTTCGACGCCCTCGCTGATTAATAACTTTATCTTCCGCCGTTATCTCGCTGTGCTTATTCCTTACGATCTTTTATATTTACTCTGCATTATCTTTATATCAATTACATTGTTACGTTTATTTACTAGCCGGCCTAAGTTCCGTCACCTGTTTCTGGCCCTATGTCTCATTCTAGTGGTACGTTGGGTTCTAATGGATAAGGGGTTTGTAGAAGGTATGTGTCAATGTATGTGTACGCGGAAAATGTGGTTGCTTTAAATTCGGCCCCTCCGTACCCAAAGGCTCATCGGTGACTGATCCCATCTTCCTTCTCCCGACACGAGTTCCGGATACGTTGACCTGAGCCTGGATGCGCCTTTTCATGTTGGGCCTCTTCTGTGCAAA
>JADDOH010010361.1:0-20601 GCA_016648135.1 Agrypnia vestita
GATTTAAGAGGAATCGCTGTTGTAAACAATCGGAAAAAGTGTGTTTGACTATACCGAAAAAGAAGAGAAAATGTTAAAAACTATTAGTTTTCGTGAAGTCGTTATTATTGTTTTCGTTTTCATTTCATTTTGTATTCAATTTATTGTATTCTTCGCATGATCACAGCGAATCTCAAATATTTGACTAGGCTATTTGACTACATCAATATAAATTTTTAATGTTGTCCACGAATATCGATGAGCAGTCAAATATTTGAGATTCACTGTGATTATATAATATATTATACTGGGAATACAATAACTTGAATATACCGTGAAATGTAAAAACAAAAATGATGAATTAATAATTAGTTTTTATAAAATTTGCATTTTTTTGCAATCTGTGTTTGTTCCTACTGTTCAATAAAATGCATATTTTCGCTTTTAATCTTTCATTTTAATATTTCGAAAGAGAGTTGATGTTTTATTTTGTAGATATAAAATAAATACACAATCTTTTAAATGATTAGGTATATCAATAAATATTTTCAAATATAACTAGAAGATATTAAATCATTAGATCTGGGCTACACTCTGGGAAACAGGGTAGACATGGTTATGCAGACGATGCAGTCCTTATAGCGGACAGTGAAGGTAACCTCCAAAGACTTCTACACAAATTCCACATCTCGGCACAACGATTTATAGTCCGTCCAACTTATCTGGAAAATTGACAAATTTGGAACTACCCTCACCATGTTGAATCTTGTCAGCTGTCAGATTATGTTTAGTTAGGTATGATATTGGTACACGAATGTTTCAATCATTTTTTTACGAAAGTTTTTGTTTGTCACCATACCAAAAATGAATGAAAGTGATACTCGAGAAATTATTTTTAAAATCCACTCGTTTTTTGAAAAGGAACAACTTACTAAAGCCTCAATTGTACAATTTGATTACGTTGTACATTCATAGAATAGACGCATTGCCGCCGTTTCAGGTTAGTGCTGCCATGCCGTTATAATGATTTTTCCATAATTACATATTTGTTTTACTACGTATTTCATTTTTTCAGGTATTTCTGAATCGGAAATTTACAAAATTGTTAAAGAGGGTAAAGCGGTTGTGGAATTCGGTTCAAAAATATCTACACCCGGAAAAAAAACAAGGATTAGTGGAAAAATTAGTGTTGACCATGTGGCTTCTTGAGAGGAATATGCCACTAAATAATACCCAAGTGAATTAATGAAATTTATTAGACTGTCCTATTGGCTATACTGCCTGTAGGGATGCGACGGAAGGAAATGCTCCGCCACAATTACTAAGATTTGGGAGTCATCTGGCGAAAAGTGGATGAATTTTATACATTTACTCGGTGATATTACACGGTGTCGGTAAATACACGACTATTTATGTACCTACTGTATGTTCTATCTTCTACGAATCATCAGGCACTATAGTACCTACTGTAGCGGTACCCAGCCGATTCACTCCGGGTACCTACCTGTCTTCGATAGCGAAGACCCTTTTTACTCCCTTTATATTAACTCGTGGCGTCTGGCGTCAAAAAAACTTTGGATCGATTTTTAACCCTTTTCCCGTGATCCAATCGAGCTGAAACTTTGCAAGCAGATTCATGGCGACGATCAAGAAGATCTATCAAATTTTCGTTAATTTTTTTTAATAATTATAGTATAATTTTGGATTTTTCAATTTTTTTTCATACAAGTTGTATGGATATTTCAACGCATATGGTAGACGCGAAACCCGAAAATGAGAAAGGGAGTATTATAAAAACATGGTTTTTATGGGTTACTTTTTTTATTATGTTAACGCAAAATAAACTGCGCGAGCCGTCGCCTGTTATTCACAATAAACAAGTATATGAAGTTCAAAGGGCTAAACCAATCAATGAAATGTTTTGTAAATTAGATTTATAAAAATATTTTCGAAATTAGTTTTGTTAAAATTAAATAAATTAGAATATTTTGTCCAAATTTTTCAGAACAGAACTGGATTGTTTGTCACAGGGACATCAATAATCAATTAATATATATTATAGATGTCTTACAGAGACGAGACTGTATTTTTTCAAGGGAAAGTATGTATAGAAGTCTTTTTTGGGTGGCCATAGGACTTACGACCTATCGTACGGTTGGCTTAGGTGATCACTTTACACATATGTAACGTTCGCCATTTCCACCCATGATAGAATACCATGTTTATTAATTTTTTGGAAGTTGTATATATATTAATTTTTATTTTTTTGTGTGTCCACAATATGTTTTTACAGTGCATTTTTTTTTGCAGTTTGTTTAATTTTACAACTTTAAATTATTTCAGGTCGCGTTGTCCCTCCTGTGACATTCGAGGACTTGAACCCAGTTTTGAGCAAAGCCATTGATGAGCTGGGCCGCGGTTTGGCTCTGTTGGCTTCCCGACCTCCGTCAGAACGAGAACAGACTGTAGCCGCAATCCAGCGTGTGTTGTTAGTGTGCCTCCATCTGTCCAGTCTCATGGCACGACTCCTGAGAGGACAAGAACCAGAGGTGGATAGGAATGTTAGACAAGCTGTCTACGCTCTCGTTAAAATGGAGATTAGGGTAAATAATTCATTGCCCTGGCACTTACCATAATTGTATCTTTCTAAAAGTTCTCAGAAAAGTATGAACACAATCAATGCTGTTGCGATTAAATTCAATATAAAAAAAAGGTCAAAAGTAATGATTACTTTTGACCTTTTTTATGTAAAAAATTATTAATATAAAAAAGTGAAGAATCAATACTAAAATAAAAAAGCTCTAGCAACACTGACTTGTGAGGTGGCATTCTGTCTTGGTTGAAATAATAAAAGTTTATAATAAGTTTAAAGCGCCCTTGAGGTGAGTATTTCGCGAAAACGGCGCTATACAAATTATCCAATTATTATTATTATTATTATCTTATTGCCTAGTAATTTGCAGTATTTTAATAAGAAAGTGGGATTATTATGATGTTTTAATTTAATGTTTAGATTCCAATTAAAATATTGTCTATACAATAAAACGGCAGCCCTCATAGTTCACTGGGCATGACACTGACACAGGCATGACCTCATGCCGGGTTCGATTCCCAGTGAGGTCACAATACATCTATGTAATTTAGTCAAGCCTGAAGCGTTTTCGTGACGTGCCTGCCTACTATAATTGGGTCCCACAGCCTGTTGTAGCTTAGTAAAAAGACAGTACTTGCCACTATACTGCTAGTATGTACTACAATACTACAAGCCATATGTGAAAAGGTTTTACTTATATTATTAGTTACATTTTCGAGACAGATCAGACTATAATGTCAGAATAGAGTAATTCAACTTCAATTTAAATATCATCTGTTTGAGTACTGTAGAAAGTTATGCTGGTAAGTATTTAAGCAATGGCGTGCAGTGAGAACAGTGAAGATGACATATATGTAAAGAGTAGCTTGTTGGTCTTGTGGGACACTCGCCTCGTAATCCAAGGTCGCGGGTTCGAATCTCAGCCCAGACTAGCAAGTTTACTATCTAGTCCTATTTTCATAGTACAAGCGTTTAGCTTAGTTTGAAAATAGTAAGAATATTGATATGACACGTATTCCGTGTTCGCATCTCTATATAAAAAAAAAAAAAACGTGTACATATATTCTGTCACATAAATATTTAATTTCAATGTTTTTTTTTCCAAAAAATATGCCTGCATAAAAGTCACGCTTCAATGTACTCATTGCTCACCCTGGTATTCGGTATTTGAAAAGATTGTATTTCAGAGACAATCAATTTAAATTCAATATACATATTTAATGTGGACAAAACTTGAAAAGAAGATAGAATTTTTATACATATTTGGGTATTCTCAACCGTCTGTCACAAATGCTATACTGCAAGGAAAGGAGCATAGAATATTGTGAACTGAAAATTCATAAATTTGAAATTTATTTGATCTACATGTAAAAATGACTTGGCAATGTAAATGTTTGCAGGTTAAAAAGGGACGTTGCGCCTTGCATTTAGCTTGCATCGGAGAAGGAATCGAAGGGACCAGGGTGTCCCCCGGCACTAATGACCTGTCGGCTCTAGTCAAACTGCTATTGGAAGTCGGAGCAGACCCCAACGTTCGGGATGCTGATGGCAACACCCCCCTTCACCTCGCTGCCAAGGTTGGTTTTATCCGATAAAAAATTACTTATAATTATAATATGTGATGTAGGTAAAAATAATAACTTTTTGTTGAAATTATGTTATTAATCCAATTATGTGTATAGCGATGTTTTACACTTGACAAAATATTAATATTTAAGAGTCAAGAGTCATTTTTGTTATAAACATTCGTTTATAACAAAAATGTAGGCTCTTCAAACCATTCAAAAATGTATATACAGTAGAACCTCGTTAATTCAAAATTCAAAGGACCCAACAAATGTAGTTCGAATTATGCGCAATACACATACTTACACCACTTATGGTGTCAATTCTTACTTAAACAATCTTATATATTTTCAAAATAAATCAATTTTGATGTAACAACAAAAATAAAAAATTGTGTTTTCATATTTAAGTTTTTAACTTAGGTTTTTTTTTGTTTGTCTATTTTGTCAGATATTTTTTTTTGTCAGAACTCTTATTGTTATACCAATATTGAAAATCTTTACATTGCTGTCTGTATTCATAAACATATTGAAATAATAGTATATTTTTATAACCGACATTGCAAGGACACTTTCGGTTGATTGTAGTTGTTTATAAATAAATATTAATACATGCCTTTTTTTTCCTTAGTGCAAGCCCTGCCATCCGGAGGTGGTGAAATCGCTATTAGACAATAACGCCCATATCGATATGGTCAATTACGACGGTGTTACGTTCCAAGACATTCTCACCGAAAATGGACAAAGTGCTTTGAATATAGTTAATCCCTTAAAATATACAACTCTTCAGTGCATAGCCGCCCGAGCCATCAAACGCTATAGACTTAATTATAGAAATGTTGTGCCCCGAAATTTATACCACACAATTATTTCCCATTGAATGTCTGTACAATACAAATAGTGGAGACATTTCTCTCTTGCTGAATACGAGTTGACAATTCAACATTACACCATGTGTCTCTTGATTTATCTATAAAATCAGTGAGATGTTGCTCAATGTGTTGTACAATTATGTATAGTTTTTCAATGTAAAATGCTTATATTTGCATCAAAATTATTTTTTCTGGTTTGGACATGTGTATACATTGATGAATATTTTCCTAAAAAATATATTCACAAATTTGAGGAGTTTCAGCTGTAATAAATGACAATTGAAGTAGCCAACTGAACATCATTTTAATTTTAAAGCCACTTAGATAGTAATGGCCATTTTGCTATTAAAGGGGGTCCCAGGTGACCCGGAGTAGTGTTTTGTGTCCGAGTTGTAATTCAGTCTCTAAATACTTATTGTAGAGGAATGTCAACAGCCATAGTCAATTATATTATGACATCCCCATGATTTTGAAATAAGGTAACATTAGATAAAATGCTGATTTTTACGATATATCTCCGAATTTGCATAATTCAGAGCTGCCTTTATTCTAACCTGTCAAAAATGTAAATATTTAATGTTGTTGATTCGTGTAATAAGGCTAAAATTTGATTATTCTAATGAAAAATATAAAAAAGTATTATTGTGTTATCAGAGAATCGAAGATTGTTTTTAATATTCACTGTTACCTTGCGTTGGGAAGTACAAACCTAACATTTCTGCTACCAGGAAAACAGGTATGATGGAGGCAGGCATAAATGTTGTCGTAGGGAAAATATAAAAGCATTTCTGGTAGTGTGGTTGAGTATTAATGCAGAATTTAATATTTTTATCTCAGACAGTGTTTTGTAAATACTGTCCTATTTGAAATTAAACTTGTGTATACATATTTTTAAAATATATAAATGCATATTAATTCGAACATGTATTAGAGAGTAAGTTAAGATTACATATAGTCAAAATCTGTCCAAAAAATCTACTTTTAGATATGTGGAAACTATGTTATGTTAATATGCTAAAAACCATACCAAATGTTTGTTTTCATTGGAAAAAGTTACGTAAAAATATATATAATATACATTTTAAAATTTTTATGTTTTGTCATTGTGTGTAAAAAAAAGTAATTGTGAAATTGTCAGTCTTTGGGTCGGCTGTTTGATTAGTAGTAATAATTATAAATATAATAGATTTTTGCAAAAATGAGTTATTCGATTGGTGGAAAATGCAAAAATCTATGATTTTACGTAACGTAATATTACTGCTTATCAAACAACCGGCCCTTAATTTTTTCATTTAGGTTCCTATTTTTTCATTCAAGGTATCAATCAGTATAAAAATTTAATGCCTATGTAAATTACAATGTTTAAAAACAATGTGTCGCTCGGTGTACAGTTGATTATTTTAAAAACTGCAATGGTTCAAAAATTTATTATCACAATAATGATTTTATTTTGATTACGTGTGTTAACGTTAAAGTATGAAATTTGTTCCTACATCACGAAATATCTTATTATTCTATAGATGAACTCGGAAAGAAGTGTATTAAAAGACATTTCAATAGATAAACTAGTTATTTCATAGAATAACTAACTGATCTCAGGTAATATACAGAACGGATTCCAGAATAGTTTGTGTCTTAGAAGAGTCAATCCGTTCCACTGCCATTTCATTTGTTCTCACTTGGTATGAAATCTACATAATTTTAAATCGGATAGGTAATAAAATTTCTTCACACATTGTTTGTTTTGAATCTCAAAACATTCAAATTGTGTCATTTCTTGCATTCTGAGAAGTAGCGTTGTTTTACCCCAACATAATATTACTAAAGTAAGTAAAAGATATTAAAATATATAATAACTTGTATGTTGCTGTGTTATTTAAAATGGCTTATCATGCTACTGCTTCAAAAATTATAATCATTTAAGGTTAGGCTGGATTGACAAGGTTCATAGGATTCATTCTTATTACTAACTGTTATTTGTTTCCACTAACCCATTTTGCAATCACACATATGAATGCAATTACGCATGTGTTTTTTAATTTGGGGTTCTAGTTGTTTTATTTTTATGAGACACATTTCACCTTGTGAGGACATTATCAATCTCAAAGATGATAATGCCCTCATATGGCAGAAAGTGACTCATAAAAATTAAACAAGTAAAACTAAAAAACGAGTATTTTTATTTTCATATGTGTGATTATGGGGTTCTATAAACTTATCTACAAAACACTAAATCTATTTTGCAACGTTGAAAACAAAAAAAGAGAAATGGTCTACCACTATACGATCTAACTTAACCGATTAATGCAAACAAATACTCAAATAAAATAATTTAAATATGGAATAGGTATAATATAAAGTGTACCGTTCTTGTGGTGACATGCGCTGCATTCCAAAGTCAGCGACTAAACGTTGGGCGAGCAGACAGGACCACAAAAAGCAATTTGTATCACGCTCGTATCTACACTGTTGGTACTAGTGGCATTTCTAGTGTAATATGGCAAAGGATATCATCAATGGATTTGTTAAGATTATTCATGATGATCATTAAAATGGATGGAAACAAACTATGTTATCTCTACTTGAGTTAAATCATATTTTACTATTCGAGTTTCAGGATCTTTCATTCTGATATTCTCGAAACTCGAGTAGTAAAATGAAATATAATTAAATTCAATTAAAGATGACAAAGTTTATGTTTTCAATCCATTTTAATGATCATGGTAAAGGATTTTACACACTTAACTTAAAATATGCAGTTGATCTATAGAATACCTAGGTAAAATCGATTAAATAACTGAATCGCATACTTTAACAGCAACTTATACTCTCGGGATATATACAATCATTATACTCGTGGGAAAACATTTTAATTAAGCCTTTGCACGGGATTTTTTCCAACTTGATTTCGGACAAGAGTTATAGAAAAATAAGTAAGTAAATTGCAGCCTTGTGGCGCCCTCCAGGCTAAGGATTCTAATATTATTTTTTGAACTAGCCAATCAAATCAAGTTTCCAATAATCTTGTGTGACCTAGATGCAAAGTACATTGAAATGATGTTGAAATTACTGTCTTGGTATTTTTTGTTACAAAACCAATTACAGAACCGAAAATGCAGAATTATTACATATCTGTTTGTTTTAAAATGTGTTCTTCATTTAGGCCAGCACCGCACTATGCTGATATTCCACGACAGAACGCCGCTACATTTCTTTCCATACAATATACGCGTATCAAACACACTGAGCGGATGATCGGTAGATCCATTCGCTTTGATGATTTGACGCAACGTAAGTTCGGTGACGGAAGATCGGTGTAGTGCAGTGCTGGCCTTACTCTTCATATTTATGCGAGCATACGAATTTTTGTATTTACTAAACCAATAATGTATATACCATGTCTTATTTTTTATATTTAATTGCCAAACCTTAATGTAACATTCTTTCATTATACGTATATTTTTTCTGATACATTTGTTAAATAAATAATTTAAATATTTTTTGTCTTGTGCTTTATTAGAAATGAAATCTGATACTGTATGATTAAACCAAAATAACATTTGGTACCCTGGCCAATTGGTTAATGCGACCGTTATTTGCAAAAGTGAGATTTCAGCATGAAAAATTAGGATGATAGTAAAAATTATACATTTATAAATTGTTGTAATAAATCATTACTGAGACAACATAATATTGTTTGTATGTTGTGAACTAGCGAGTGAATGTGCATGGAAGAAGACGAGTGTGATTGTCGCAATAGTTGTATAATGTGTATCAATTTTAATAACATAAAGTGTATTTTAACAGGAATTTAAAACTTTCAAATAAAAATAAATACCTTTTATTTTGTACATTTTGTTTTCACTTTTTTTCACAAAATTCTCCTTCACATGGTAATAGTCGAGGATATGGGAAAAGAAACAATCTATCCGACCTACTCTAAAAATAACGACATTGTTATTCCAACACTCGAAAATAGACAAGACATAGATTTACGACAGTCTGCCTTATTTGGTGATTACTGCCGCAACAGTCGGGATGGGACGTATTTATTTACACTTATGACTTTTGCAAATTGAGCTGAGACTTAAAGAGTTAAGGTTGTTATTACGGTCGTTAGACATATTTAACTGTAATTTCGGATATTTTATACACACCGTATGTATTACCGAGAAGCGAATCTCGACGTTTCGTTGGATACTTATCCAACGTCATCAGGAGGACGACCTTTACCCGCGGAGGTGGAGGTATCCACGACCTCGACGACCTCCACCTCCGCAGGTAAAGATCATCCTCCTGATGACATTGGATAAGTATCCAACGAAACGTCGAGATTCGCTTCTCGGTAATACATACGGTGCGTATAAAATATCCGAAATTACAGTTAAATATGAGCTGAGACTTTTACAGAGCAATCGTGGAATCTACATGGTCTAATTAATGTGATATGTTGAGCGAGGGGAATGTGGATTATAAGGTATTTGTAAATACCTGTCATTAAAAACCCAAGACAGGAAGCAGAAATTGTATCCTGTTATGTCTAGATAGACGATGGTGCAATATCACTTTTCAACACCTAACAGTCATGCAGTAATGGTGTATAAATAATTTTAAATCAATGTAGGTACATCAATACTTTGTTACACATACATGGATTGTAATGTCGGACCTTCACGAGTGTGGGTATTCTTAAAAAAAGATGTGTTTATTTGATATTTCTATCATCAGAGCGATATTTCTATCATGCAAACCAGTCATTCAATCTGGAGTTTTGTTTAAAATATATAGAATCATGGAGAAATTAAATTTAGAACATTAGGGCTAATGTTATATAATACAGAATATTATTCTGTTATGTATCCCAACTTGGGATATGGAGACACAAATAAAAAGGCAGAATGGTTACGAAATTCTCCTATACATATACCTATATGTCGGCCGACCCTAAATCAGTCTCATCAAGGTGATGCTTTTCTACAAAATTTTACACTGTTCCTCTCACGCAAGAGAGAGAAAAGCCATGTTCCGGACAGAACAAACAAAATATAGGGCGGTCCGCTCAGTCCGCTCCGTCGGCCAAGAAACGTAGTAATGGCCGGAGAAATACAGCACGGGTGTCTCGTGTCAAACAGCATACTTTCGCTGTGATGCGAAATTCGTCATAGAGAAGCGCCGGCCGTCGTCCAAAATTCTCAGCCAGAGGCGCCGAAGATCGCGGAGGCTGGATCGTAGATTCACTGCAGTAGTCAGGTCCCAGCAGAATTCTCCAATAGGTATCGGGAGATAAATAAAATGCAGATGAAAGTGATCCGACAGCGTTTAAATCACCGCACGTAATGTGCATCAGGTGACCGCTTTACAAAACCTTTTTATTATATAACGTTCTCAGAGATTTACAAGATACAATATGACAGCATGTTACGTAACCCAATCAGAGCGAGCCAAATCTCCCCTCTCTGTCGCTGCGGTTTGAACCGCGACTGGTGCCATCTCGCGGCGCCTTCTAGGAACTAGACCCGCGAGCGGCCGTACTGATCTCGGTCTGAAGACAAAAAATGGTTAATTACAGGTTTTGCATGTACCCCACAGGGCTACAAACTATGTCACGTATAGGCCTGACCTTGCATAAGGCCGTGACACAGTTCATCGGACCTGCAGGTCCTACTAATTTATGAAAATGCGTTAATTATGTCGACCGTGAAGGGTCGAAGTTAAATCAGGTCATAAAGTAGGTAATTTTAATTGTTACGCGATGCTTTTCATGATTACTGCATAGTACTCGCCCTAACGAGTATTTTGATACCACTTTCGTCTTTGGACAAAGTGGTTTTTGATACTTATCGCGCTTTTAAGAAAAGTTCAAAAGGTCAATTTTTCTTCCAAGTCAAAACATGAGCCTATATAGGCATGTGTATACTCTCTGAATAGGTATTTACTTTGCGATCATGATGCAAAAAGATTCATCAAGATCGGATACTTCTGTCAAAAGTTATTTCTATTTTTGTGATTCCGGCGGAAATTTACCTCAGTGGTGGTCAGATTAAATTCATTAAAAATTAGTGACCAAATGTTTATCGATGTCTTAGCATTACCAATGGATAGGTATTGACTGGGCGCGTCTTGTAGTAATATTTTCAAGTCTGTCTGCAAATATTACTTGCGCTATATGCCTTCAAAGGGGGCCGCGGAGAAAACTTTCTCATTTAGCTTTCTCCGGCGTCCCGGTACAACTTTACATGCGTAAAAACACATTAACTTAAGAAGTATTCTTGTTGAGAACACTGTAAAAAAGGTTTCAGTTTGATTTTAAGTCTGTGAGAGCTGCAATCTCACTTTGATTAATTCCCATATGATATTCAATTATCAGAAAAAATGTGTTTTTTACCATATCACTGCCGATAACTCACTATATCGCGCAGTGTGTGTGTGTGCATTTACTTGACAACTCTTTATTTTAGGTAAATTTCATAAAATATTTTTGACCATGTAATTTCTTCAAAGTGACCGGCAACTGAGTTTGCCGGGATTTTAAAATGACTTTACTTTCAGTGTTCAACCAAAATGGTTCAGATAACAGGGCAAACTTGCGTCTTACGCAAATAAAAATACCTCCCGCTTTCTCTTTTATTGAACAATAAAATGTGACATTCCATTTTTACATACAGTCATGATGCAATTCTGTCAAGCTCCTGGATTTCAACAAGGAATTCCAAATTCTGAAATCAGAGACATTCATTAGCATTTATAATACAATGTTGTGCCAGTATGAAAGACATGTCTGGATCACGCTGTACAACACATTTACATGTTCAAAAGCGAGGCGTAATTTTACTTTCCGAGAGCATCATTTCTCTCGATTCATATTTTAATTGCGAGTTCCAGACCTGTCGCCCAGGTTACCGACTTAGACACGGTATTCACGCCCGACTGGGTCGGGGGTGACCAAGTGCTGATGATGATGATACCCGGTTGTCATGGCAACCAGGCATCAATGCTCTTTACATGTGGAATAAAATCACCTCCCGCTCTCTCTCCTCAACTTGGAGCAATGAAATGCGACATTTTATTACATACAATTGTGATTCAGTCTCATTGAGATCTCTGAAACAATTCAATAAATTCCATAATTTTAGAAACTCTGAAAATCTGAAAATTAAGATTTTCATATAACATTTCTCAGTAAAAAACATATACAATTCAGCCCATGTCGTGTACGCATTTTCATCGCTCCCAGCGAGATGTGATTTTATGAAGCTACTTCATTCCAATTCGCTTCCCCCTTTCTCGGTTGCCGCCGCCTGACGCCGAGACACGTATAAGGACAACCACCGCAGCCGAGAACTCGCGCGCTGTCCTCGGCACGGTACCCATCCCCAACCGGGTCACGGCGATCGGTGTTAGCCCTGAAAGGGGCCTTTGCTCTGCTTCATTCACATCAGAAATTTCTATCATTTATATGACGTGATTACGTCAACTACAGAGCTCGAAAGTTCGGTTGCCTGACGGTAGGCGCAGGCTTTGTCCTGTCCGTAACAAGCCATTTTCTCAGTTGTGATTGCAGACCAAGTTAGTCGCAATCAAGGTTTATTTCCCCGTATTTGTATTTTTATTAAAATTAGAGATGTGAACATGGAATATGCGCTGTATCAATACCTGTGGACATACCCCGATTTTCTAATAAAAACATTTTTTTGAATTTTTTGGTACATTTTTATTGTATTATTTTTTTATATGCTTAAGTAATAGTTAAGTCACAATAATTACTATAAACAACTTATTTTAGCTACATAAATCTCGAGTGAGAGATTTTTATAAAAAATGACATATGTCCATTGTCCATTGGTACAGCCACCCATTATACCTGTGGACTCAGATCAATTTACAAGGAAATCTTCTTAACTTAATAGTTATAATACTTGTCAATACCTACATATTATAATAGTTAGTTATCGATTTATTCTAATTTTCTAGCATGACAGACAGTTCTGCATAACTTGTCCGAATCAATACTGTCCTAATCGCCGTCAATATCTTCAGCTATTATAAATAGCACTTCTAGCATATAAAATAATTGTAGTAATTAATCTGAATTTGAATAATTATCTTTGTGTGCTCTAGATACATACGTAAAATTACCTTAATTAGAACCACCTTGGCATACGTTACTTGTCAGGATTTTATCTTGGTTTTCATATTGTCTACAAATTTGCACATAATAAGTGTAATGTAAAGACTCAAAGTTGTTCTCAAGGTTAAACAGTTTATTAGTTAGATATAACGATACAACAGATAAAGCAATAGTTAACGCGACCACACACACGCTCGTCAAGAAGAGAAGTGCCCTTTCAAAAATGGCGGTCCGTCTCATGTGCCTCCACCTTTCCCGCCTTCCGCATGCACCGCAGCACCCTCTGGTGGTGGAACATCGGTGTTGCCATGCAATACTCGGCCATCCTGATGCAATTTGTGACCTCACAAAAGAAAATAATAGAAATCAGTCACATACATTATAACATTTTTTTTTTTTTTTTAAGATGTCAGGATCGAAGATAATTCACAGGTCGCACATACCACTGATCATTAATACCAATCAATTAGGTGACTCAAATACCAGTTATTAAAGTGACACATGTACCAGTCACTAATGTGTACCAAATACCGGTTACGAAGTGTTACCAAATACCAGTCACAAAGGTGACACTAGGTGGATGTCATAAAGGTGGCACTCGGAGAATCGTCACAAAGGTGACACTCGGTTGTCACAAAGGTGACACTCGGAGAATCGTCACAAGGGTGACACTTGGTTGTCACAAAGGTGACACTCGGAGAATCGTCACAAAGGTGACACTCGGTTGTCACAAAGGTGACACTCGGAGAATCGTCACAAAGGTGACACTTGGTTGTCATAAAGGTGACACTCGGAGAATCGTCACAAAGGTGACACTTGGTTGTCACAAAGGTGACACTTGGTTGTCACAAAGGTGACACTCGGAGAATCGTCACAAAGGTGACACTCGGAGAATCGTCACAAAGGTGACACTTGGTTGTCACAAAAGTGACACTCGGAGAATCGTCACAAAGGTGACACTTGGCTGTCACAAAGGTGACACTCGGTGAATCGTCACAAAGGTGACACTTGGTGAATCGTCACAAAGGTGACACTTGGTTGTCACAAAAGTGACACTCGGCGAATCGTCACAAAGGTGACACTTGGCTGTCACAAAGGTGACACTCGGTGAATCGTCACAAAGGTGACACTTTAGCTTTCCAGGAGATCTATCAAATCATCCCGGTCCACCTCACTCCCTTGGCTATCTGACTCGCTCGAATCTTTAGGTGCCCCCTTATATGGCCTCAGTGCATCTGCGGCTACTAAAGCAGTGAACTTCTTATACCCACGCATTCCCTTTATACTTGTGATCTCATACCGATCAATATCAGCCATAACCTTAGTAACTTTATAAGGCCCACTGTAAATGGGGTCAATCTTGTGATTGATTCCAGCACCTCCTTTCACAACACCTTGTTTCCACAATACAAGTTCTCTAAGTTTATACTTACGAGCTTCTTTCCTACGCTTATCGTACTGCTCCTTCATACGATCAGCTGCCACTTCCATGTTCTTCTGAGCCTCATCCCGACGCTCCTCCAGCTGTCGATCCGCTCCAAGGACATCCTCCTCACTGCCCTCCCTCAAGTTTGCAAGCAAGCTGTTCTTGTGCCCGAACATCAACTGAAAGGGTGTAAATTTAGTACTGGAACTAATTGTATTGTTTATGCCCCAAAGAATATCTGGTAATTCTGCATCCCATAGCCTAGGATCAGAGTTTGTGGCACGCATTGCATCTAGCAGAGTGCGATTGGTCCTTTCCACTTGTCCATTTGCTCGTGGGGTGGCCACTGCAGTCAAGATATGTCTAAATTGCTTGTCAATGGAGAACTGCCTGAAATGTCGACTGTTAAAAGCCAAACCTCGGTCAGACACAATCCTGGAAGGAATCCCAAACATACTAAACACTTCATTTAGCTTCCTGATCGTTTCCACCGAACTCAAAGTTCGTGTAGGATGCCCAAAAACGAACTTTGAAAACGCATCAACAACGACAAGCAGATAGCTATTGTTCAACTTACTTTTTGCAAATGGTCCCAAGTGATCCACATGAAGGGTATGCATAGGTTTATCTGGCTTTGGAATGGCGTTAAGCTTACCTTCTCTCTTCCCATACTGACCCTTAGCAAAAGCACAATTTATGCAGGCGGCCACGTATTTCCGAATAAACCTAGTCATTTTTGGGAACCAAAATTCACTCTTAATCAGCTTCTCACATCTGTCAAACCCCGGATTACCAATATCATCATGATATTTCCTGATCCATTTAGCCATTCTTGGAACAACTAATCTCTCACCTGCCAATGTTTTACGGTATACTCGGCCTTCCCTAATACAGAAATCATTGCAAATGTCTTTGTTAGCTCTTCCACTATTAAGCTGATCTACGATTGAACTGATTCTCTGGTCTTGTAACTGCAGCGAAAGTAGCCAGTCATCTTTGCTAATCATTGAAACACTCACCTCAGTGCAAGCTGGGTTACGACTTAGAGCATCCACGTGCCTCATGCGATCTCCAGAGCGGTACTCTATCTCCAAATCATACTCCTGTATCATGAGCCACCATCTAGCTATCCTGGGGATCATATCTCTCTTTACTAAAGTCGCTCTGACAGCTGCATAGTCAGTTACGACTTTGAAATGTATACCAAACAAGTAAATCCGAAATCGTTTAATCGACTCTACCACAGCTAAGGTCTCCAACTCATAACTGTGATAAAATTCTTCTTCCTTTGATGTTACTCGACTGAAATATGCTACCGGTTTAATATCGCCATTCTGCTGAACCTGCATCAATATACCACCTAAGCCCAGCTTACTGGCATCTGTATGCAACTCTGTTTTTAAATCCCTATCATATATGGCCAGTACTGGTCGGGAGCCTAATTTTTCTTACAACGTTTCAAACGCCTTTACCTGAGGCGTGCCCCACTCCCAGGCTACATTTTTCTTTGTCAATTCTGTCAATGGGCGGCCTATAGTTGCAAAACCACAAATAAATTTCCTGAAGTAACTAGCCAAACCCATGAATTGTCTGACTTCATGCACATTTGTTGGAGTTTTGAACTGCTGCACCGCTAAAATTTTGCTAGTACCTGGCGCTATGCCTTCACTGGAAACCTCATGACCTAAGTGGTTATTCTGGTCTGTAAAAATGAACACTTCTGCAAGTTGACTTTCAAATCAGCTTTCAACAATAGATCCAGGACTACCCTCAATAAAGCTAAGCCTTCGGCGACTGTTCCTGATGGTATCAAGATATCATCCATGTAGACTAAGATGTGGTCACTCGGAATCCTCTCCAAAGCCTTCCTTATTGTACGCATGAATACTGAAGGTGCATTGGCTAAACCATAACTCATGCGTAGATACTCGTACTGTCCATCTGGTGTTATAAAAGCAGTTTTCTTTATAGAATCCTCGGCCATTGGTACCTGATGATATCCCTGAGCTAAGTCAAGACTAGTAAAATAGACCTTACCTGCTAACTTGCAGACCTGGTCTTCAATATGAGGCAGTGGAAATCTATCTCTGATAGTGACTGCATTGAGAGCTCTATAGTCTACACATAGCCTATAATCGCCAGTCTTCTTTCGGACAAGAATCACTGGACTTGCATAATCCGACTCAGACTCCCGGACAATTCCACTAGCCAGAAGATCATCAACCTTCTCTTGCACTATCCTACGCTCTGCAAAGGGGAGTCTATACGGTTTATAATAGACTGGTACCTCATTCACTGTCTTGATGTTCATCTTGCCCAGATGAGTACATCCAAGATCTGAAGTGCCGCTAGCAAAACACAACTTGAAATCCTTGAGTACTTTCATCAATTCAAGCCGCTCCTTGGAACTTACCTCGCCTATATCCAGGTCAACAGTCTCTACCATACAACATAAAGTACTACTCACCGCTCTCTGGGCATCAGGCTGACATTCCGGGGCTCCGACACAAGCCAGCGCTCGCGTCATCAGTTGTCCCCGTCTCCAGGTCACCTCCTCCTGGCCAATATTGTGGACGCTCATGCAAGCATCTCCAGCCTTCAAGAGCGTTGCGGGCAACATGTAGCTTAAGGGACCCAAATCGAAGAAGCGAGGTGTGGTTGAAAAGCAGCCGTCCTCTGCACCTGAAACAACCACCCTGACACGCTGAACGGTGTCAGGAGGAACACAAATGTCTTCTTGGCATAAGACATTGTATACCACATCGTCTCGCTCTGGGCACAGAGTTATTTTCTCTACGGGATTCTGTTCCACATCCTCAACCAACTGAACGTTTGTTCCCTGAACAACCAAAGAGAGCCCAAGTTGATTGATTATGGGCTGGCCAATCAGAACATCAACCTCGCCCATTTCACAATCGGTAATCAAGGCTGAAGTGGCCAGCATCAAACCATCCACTTTAAGGACGAATGACGCCGTCCCCAGCGCTGCCACTGCTCCGCCCGAGAAGCCTCTCAAGATGGTGTGAGATGGGCACACACGTAGTTTAGCCCGATCCGACGAGCTCAGGGTCACTATGTTACACTGACTTCCTGTGTCAATGTAGCCTCTCAGCCTCACTCCGTTGATTTCAACCGCCTTCCGGTAGGCATTATTCAACTCTGCGGAGCTGATAAGTTTGACCTGCTCCGTGGTCGCCTCTTGAGTCTTCTTCCGCTTGAAGCAGGCAGTGCTCAGGTGCCCCATCTTCCCGCAAATCCGACATCTCTTGCTCGAGTTGGCGTCGCTCGATCTGCAAAATCTAGCGATGTGCCCTGGTCTGTCGCACAGGAAACAGAGATCCTTCCTCTTGCCTCTGATTTCGCGCCGATCATTAGTAACATCGCGAGCAAACTTCCTGCCCGCACTTCCACTTCCCGCTTGCCTCGCAGAACTCGACGGCGCCTTGAAGTTTTCCTGGGAGGACAGGAACCCAGCATAGAGCTCTTCGGGCGTCGCGCAACGGTAGCCCTTGGCGTGGGGCTGAAGTTCCACGGGTAGCCCGCGAATGACGCACGAGATAGCTGCCTCGTCATCCAACCGACATCTCTTAATTAAAAGCATCTTCTCGTGATAATAGTGAGTCATGGACTCGTTCTCACGCTTCGTGCGCTTCATCATCTCCTCCAGGAGATCGGCGTATTCGACGTGCCGCGGGAATGCGCGCTCCAACGCGGTCTTCCACTGGCCCCATGTCATATCGTACTCCTCTAACTGGTCGTACCACCGGCGAGCCGAGCCGCGTAGCCTCGTCTGCATGTAGCACGACTTGGCGTAATCATCCCAGCCGTGCACCTTCCCCAGCACGTCGATTTTGTTTACCCAGGCGGAAACAGTGCACGCTTTGTCATCCGGATCGAAGCTAGGAATGATCTCCGCTCTCACCGATGGTCCAGCAGACGAAACACTTCGGGCTTGTTGCTGCGAGCTGCCAGCGCCTCTCTCGTCGAGATATTTCTCGAGCATCCCTTCCAGTCGGGTCGCTAGCAGTCTCTCGAAAACGACCCTCGAAGGTTCCCAATCCTCGTCGTCTTGGCGCTCGTGGGGCCTATCGCGGAAACGCTCGCGTGATTCTTCCCGCGATCGGTCGGAGGAACGCCCGCTTCTCGACATTTTCAGTTATTTAACACCCTTAAGGAAATAATCAACACAACAAACACGTGCTATCACAAAAAAAACAAGATGGCGGCTTAGCGTCCCTTATTGACAAACAACACGTGGGGTGATTCGCCGGATCTATAATCGTCTCTGTCGTAGCTCAACGGCAAAATCACTAATCCCACTTCTGAATTGTAAAGACTAAAAGTTGTTCTCAAGGTTAAACAGTTTATTAGTTAGATATAACGATACAACAGATAAAGCAATAGTTAACGCGACCACACACACGCTCGTCAAGAAGAGAAGTGGCCCGTTCAAAAATGGCGGTCCGTCTCATGTGCCTCCACCTTTCCCGCCTTCCGCATGCACCGCAGCACCCTCTGGTGGTGGAACATCGCTGTTGCCATGCATTACAATATTTTAACTTGCACTTACTGATTGTATAATTATTGCCTACGCGGATGATGCTCTACTGCTCGTTTCTGGACAGACTCGCAGAGAATTAGAAGACAAGAGCAATAGGTCGATTGAGATGATTACTGATTGGTGCAAAAGAAACAAGCTTACTCTGGCGCCTTCGAAAACGGTTGCTTTGAAGATGAAGGGTGGCTTGAGTCAGGTTAGAAATCCGATCGTGAAAATGGGAAGCACAAATATCAAATTTGAAAGAAATGTTAAGTATCTGGGAGTGACCTTTGATATGTCGGGCTCCTTCCTGACTCATGTCAAGACTATCTCCGAACGAGCGGGGGTCTTCTTCACCTCCATGAAGAGGATGAGCGTTGCAGAGTGGGGCATCCGTTCGCCTGCTATGCGACTAGTCTATAAGGCTACATACGTGGCCCAGGTCACGTATGCTGCTCAGGTCTGGTCGCATAGACTCCGAACTAGGGTGGTCGCTGCAGCACTCAACAGTGGTCAGAGAGTGCCCCTGTTGGCGCTGACGGGAGCTTCTCGGACTGTGTCTGGGCAGGCCCTCCCAGTATTAGCGGGGGTGCTCCCTGCTGATCTGGAGGTCTTAGAGACCAGCGCTCGCCGTAATCTGAGGCGGGGCCTGGAAGTTGACTACTTTGGTAGGACTCTCAGGCTCCTGGAAAACGAGCGGACTGGGGAGTTGGGCAGACGAATTAGATTAATTACGTTAGAAGTCTGGCAAGAAAGATGGGACGCCGCCACCACTGGGAGATGGACCCATTCCTTCTTCCCGAGGGTGATGGTGGAAGAGAGAAAGGGGTCCGGAGGGTATTTTCCGGCTCTGGATCACTACACAGCACAAATACTGTCGGGCCATGGTGAGTTCAGGTCCAAATTACATGATCTTGGACTCTCCACTCACCCTTGGTGCGCCTGCGCTCGTGTGGCCCAGACCCCGGAACATATCCTCTGGGATTGTGCTCTGTTGAGGGATGCTAGAGAGGACTTGATTGAAGGTATAAACGGGCCGCTTGAGACAGGTCGGCATCCCACAAATGTCGACCTGGTGAGAAATGAGTCTAACTTTAGACATCTTAAAGACTTTGTTGGAACTTGGGGGTCCCGCTGGGAGATCCTACGGGGCCCTGCTCCGTAGTTTTTCCTGAACCAGTGTTTGAACCGTCGGTGATGATTTCTTTGGTCACGAATCTTTTATGTTTTTATTATTTTTTCTTTATGTCTTTTTCCCTCCACGGAGGGGTTGTGTTTTTTACGTCCTGCGCCTTATTTGGGTGATGTATTTTATTTAAATTTTATTATTGGTTATTGTATTGTTATTTTTGAAATAAAGATTAATATGCGCGGGACAATGAAGGTTTTGTGCGACCGACTCGCTCGGTTTTCATCTCTGCGTGTTGTATTGATGAAGGCCGAGCGAGGAGGTCGCTTTAGCATAAAATAATGCCAACCAGGCGGCGAAAGTGCTGGG
>JADDOH010010362.1:0-19579 GCA_016648135.1 Agrypnia vestita
AAAACCAAGTTTTTTATTATACTCTCTTTCTTTGTAAAATATAACAACAATTAAAGACGAATTAAAACATATAACATAACACTAAACTTACAGTAATTTAATATATTTCTAAAATGTCAGATGTTTTGAGCTTTGATAAGACACTTATGCTTTGAAGATTAAATTCTAAAAACATTTGTGAGTCAATTTAGATTTTAGACATTCGTAGTGAAGTACCTATTTTGTATACCGACGGAGTAATTCAAATTTATAAAATATTCCGCGACGTTATCGGGCCGCCGTTGCTAGTACCTAATCAAACTTTTCTAATGATTCCAATTTGAAAAAACCAATAAAATTTCTAAAAATCCGAAATTATACTATAATTTGTATCTTGATTTTGTATGTATATTTTTTCTTTTTATTTTCTTTTAGATTTAGATTCTTTAATTGCCATTTTTTACCACTACATAAATACCATATGAGAATAACTGCCACAGAACAGGTTTTTACCTAGTGTGGCAGTTATTAGTATCTTGTATTAACTAATCTTAATGTAAATAAACAATAAATAAATAAATAAAATAAAAAATATAAAAAAATAATAATTTTTATTAAGGAAAATAATGATAAATCTTCTTGATCGTCGCCACGAGTCTACTTGATTTTGGATCACGGGAAAAGGGTCAAAAATCGATCCAAAGTTTTTGTTGACGGCAAGCAAGCAAGCAAGCAGACGCCACGAGTTAATATAAAGGGAGTAAAAAGCCCAACCTAATTATTCTATATTCGATTTGCAGAAACCACATTCTTGTTGAAGATTTATCATCGAAGGCTCTGTCATCCAGGGCAGCAAACCTAACGAAAACGGACTTCTTTATGCCAAACCCCGGTGACGCACGAACCAAAGCGCCATGAAATCATCGGATTCGTTTTCCTCGAGTTGTGAGATTTCGCATGCCCAGGTCATCGGTGTCAATATCAATGTCTTTTTATTACAACTTATGCAACGTCAATAAACCCGGCCCGTAAACTTCTGTATAGAATAATAATAATGCCGTGAATTCACTTAGCCTAAATGACTCACCGTTGGTCAGAATTGGCCAAGTTTTTAAAAGAAGATTGTGTTATTCTTTCAGTAATTAAATAATTAAAAATAAATTTATATATTTAATTTAAGACAAAATTATGGATTTAATAATTATTAGTTATTATAAATGATTACATACAGAATACCTGGGCGGTCTGTTTCGCGACAGGGCGAGCTATTTTGCTATGAATTAGGTATTCAGCGCAAAAAAATGTATTATGAACTCATATATACATATATTATATCACATACATGCTTAGGTAATCAATATAGCTCTGTTGAAATATATTTAATGCTCGTACGCTTTAAACATATAAAAAACAAACATATTCATCATCTATTTTATAGTTTGTCGACATACTTAATCTGTTATTTATTGTATTTATCTTGTTAACATTCCTTCATTTTTTTTCTGATGTACTCATAACTTATTGTATTTATATTGTTGATATTCTTTCATTTTTTGTAATTTTGATCATTTTGCTTAGATAGATATCCTATTTGAACACTTTGTGTTTCATTTTTCATCTCAATAAACAATCATAATAATGCTTAATTGTTTTGACAACCAACAACAAATTTCGGGCATCTGAACATGATTATCAAAATTAATCATTTAATGTATGTGAAACGAAAAATGACCAACTAATACACCCTTCAAGTGCTCAAGAATGACGAAACATGTACTCTTAACGAAAGGATTGTCCATAAACTTCTGAACTAATGTGTAAAATGAAAAAAGGCTACCTACCTCAGAACATATATTTTTATATATCTAACGAGGTATTTTTGCTTTGCCCGAGTTTTGCTACATTTTTTCTTTTGCTTACACATGCTTGATACATGCACACATAATACATATTTATATGTATTATGTGTGTATGTATCAAGCATGTTCAAATGAAATACAGCTAATGTATTGAAATAACATAATATTTACCTGTAAAGGTTGTGGTTATAAGTCGGTAACAGGTAGTCACGATAAATATTTATCAGACCACGTTTCTTGACGTCTAATTTTAATGCTTGAAATACTTTAGATTTATAGTCAAATCTTGACAGGTGGACAATTGAACAAATCTATGAATTTGGAAACAAATAATTGTGATTTATATTAACCAGAAATGTAGTTTAAACTATGGTGCAACACCTAGGAAACGCATATTACGTATTTAAAAGACGTGCCCTTATTCAAAATAACGACTAAGAAAAAAATATATAAAATAAGTAACACATAAACATCGCTTTTGAAACTCAGACTCGAGCGAATTATTTTTATTTACTGACAATATATTTTGATGTACAGTCTCTTAGCACGATTCATGGGAATTTCCCTTTGGTTCAGAATAAAAGGCTATTAAAATTCAGCCAGCGCACTTGTCGAGCAGCACTATTTTTAGGGAACCAGTTGCTTTTAAGTAGAGTACATTTCGACACCATCGTTATTCTTGTATGACACTTGAATGGTTGAAAGTTATTTTTCGAATTCAGTTGCCAAACTTCCCACTCTCCGTGGACAGGTAGGTATCGAACCAATTATTAAAGTCATTCATCATCATCATCAGCATTCCACGCGTCTCCACTGCTGGCCACAAAAACCTGTCGTGACTGCGGTCAAGATAGGCCGCGAAGCGATTAAAGCTGCCTTGCAAAAGCATCGGTGAAGCCGTTTGCTTTCTGATTTTGTTCATAATGTCGTTTCTGCATCGTCGACATTGACTTATGTAACATCACCATCGCCACATTTAAAAAGCGTATATAATTTTATTTTTTTAGCAAATAGTTCGTCAACGAGGCGTCAGCAAGGCAATTATAGATTGTAGGAAGTAGGTATGGTGATCGAGACCTCCAGCGTATTCTAGCCGTAACAGGGAGCTAGTCCAGCCAATCAGAAGCCCGAAATGGGCATTGATTGGCTGAACTCTGCTGGGCGCTGCTCCTTTACCGCGAACCTTCGACTGGCGCAAGTGCTGACGGCGCCAGAAAAAGATGGCGGGAGACGTGCCATAACCAGGTTAACCAAATACAGAGAGATGCTCCTATTAAGAGCCTCAACAATCGTCAAGAATGCATGTGCAATTATCTGAAAATGGATGAGGTGAGAGTTGCGCCAGGACTGAAGCTGCGGCGCTCCATCCTCTATTCCTACCCCCACAGAGAAACGGCAAATTAATTAGTCAGGTTTAGACTGAGAGAGATTAGGCGGTGATGGTAAGTTAATTAGTAGATGTCCTATCCTTTCGCTAAGGAAGGATCTTTGTCGGGAATCTGGGATTCTAATTCTAAGTTCAAAAGTGCTTTTGGGTTTTTATTTGTTCCGTACAAAATGTAACAATCGCGACAAGGTACAATTAGCGGTTATAAATAGCTCTCCAAGTGCCTGCTTTCGTTATGGCTTTCGTAAATCGAATTCTACCTCCATATTTTAACCTCTATATTTTTTAATATTATTTTTAATGTAAAAGACAGTCTTCCGAATTATTTAACATATACACTACAACACGCCTGAAAAAAAATATTTTCAATTTTTTAACTCTTTTTAAAGACCAGTGTATATTAACAATATTTTGTACGTGTGTTCTGAGAACACAATTACTGGATTTGTCCACCGCTGGATTAATTTTTAATTAAGATTAATATACCTAAGTCTCACAGAGATGATATAATAAACTGAAATAAATAAAAGATGATATAATAAACTGAAATAAATAAAAGAACCCAATGATATAATAAATGTAGATACGTTACAAGCGTGAAATCTTGGCAACTCAAAAGTAAGGTAATTGCCTTACTTGCATTCGTTATCGAACGGACCTTCGTTGTGATCAGGCGCGACGCTACGAGGAAAAAAGAACAGAGTATCGTACACTATTGTAAGAATGAATATGTTATTTTAGTCACCGTTACTTCAAATTACCTAATTTTTCTGTCTATACGCAGAGCGTTTGTGCGCCGTGATTTGTTGTCTCTTTCAATGCAAAATTTGCTACATATGAAAGTCGGCTAGTATGGGAATAACGTGTCTATATTATAATACATCAATAGATGAAGCTATTTACTATGTATATTTTTATAAAGTAAATCCACAAACCTCGTTATAAAGATTGTAATAGAATCATGGAAAAATAATTACGATTAAATGATTTTGTATTCGTCCTCATTAGCTTACATTTTTCTCATTGTAAAATAGTTGTTCGTCGTTCATTATTCATTGTTAAGGTTTTAATCAATCGACCAATGATATTGTTTGGATACAATAATACGCATGAGAACGCGCCAATTAGTTTAATGTCATGGGAATGTTCACAAAAGCAAAAAAATATATTCGGCCCGATTCTGAAAATAACAATGTCTGGATCTTTAAGATCTTTATCCCAACACTTAATAGACGATAATAAAAATTAAAAATGTCCAGAGCGGATTTTGTAATTCTACGGCTCAAATACACTGTATTAAAAGATGATATAAGAAAGATTGTTTCTTACAAACGTATTCATTTCTTCATCCACAGCGTCCAGATGAAATATGGCTAAACTTGTCGAAACCGCGTTCGGCTTTACCGCGTATTCAAATCTTCCCATCTTGACATTTTTTGACAGATATGTCTGGATCTTTATCCCAACACTTAAAAGACGATAATAAAAATTAAAAATAAACGAGACATAGCTTTACGTCGGTGTTTGTTTTTGTAAGTTTCTACATGAGATAGATATAGAGGGAGGGAGAAAGATGTAAATTGATATCTGTCAAAAATCAAGATGTGAAAATTTAAATACGCGGTAACGCCGAACACGGTCATGACAAGTTTAGCCTTAGAGTATATATACTCTAAGAGTTTAGCCATGATATTTCATCTGGACGCTGTGGATGAAGAAATTAATACGTTTGTAAGAAACAATCTTTCTTATATCATCTTTTAATACAGTATATTTGAGCCGTAGAATTACAAAATCCGCTCTGGACATTTTTAATTTTTATTATCGTCTATTAAGTGTTGGGATAAAGATCATAAAGATCCAGACATAGTTATTTTCAGAATACGGATGATTGAAAGTATTTAAAATTAATGAAAAATTCTTTGAACTAACCTATGACATTGCTCTCAATATTTATGTGTAGACAAATAAATAATTGGTTGAATGAATAAGCATTTGATATTTTTATTTATTTTCTCTAACTGTCAGTCGTTCTCCTACTCATCATGGGACATCTCCTGGACCAAAACTCTTCAAATTCATGGCCTTGGCAAGAAAGAGAGCGTCCATTAACTACGTGGTTCCGTTTTGAACTCTTTTGAACCGCTCCCTTTCTCATGTGGCCCTAACGTGACTTTTTTTGACAAGTGGAACGCAAATTTCTTCTACCAAAACTATTTTTAAATTATTGGGTATGAAACGAACAAGACACTTTCGTAATAAAAAAGAACAAAAATAAATTATTGATGATTTATCGATCGCATATTCTGTACTATTTTAATTGTACCAAATCAAATGCAGGAAAGAGTAGCTTATTGGTCTTGTGATTAGAACTCTCGCCTCGTGATCCAAGGGTCGTGGGTTCAGCAAGTTAGTCCTATTTTCATAGCCAAAGAAACAAGCTTTGAAAACAGTAAGAATATTGATGTGAGACGTATTCCATGTCCGCACCTCTATTTTTTTTAACATTAGGGGAACAACAGATTACAGAATACATTTTTTTATATTATTGCAAAAATCACCGTTGACTTTGTAGAGATTATCCATGTTGATCTGTAAAATAGATGTTTATAAAATTTCGCTTTAAACTGAAGCCGTGTGAATATGTACGGGTTAGCGTAACTTGGTGAGATCAATGTACGTTTGTCACGGAGAAGATATAGTTGTATCGAAACCGGTCGGCGTAGTTACTTAACGACCTTAATACCAAAGTCAATAGATTAAGTTAACAAACCTAAAGTATGCGAAATGAAGAGTACAAACTAATGACAGTATTGGCGCCGACGCTTTCTTTGGAAAGCCCAAGCCATTAATTGGTCAGAACTCCCAGTAAAGATCACTAAGAATCGACATTCAAGTCTTGCGAATCGGCAGATCGGCATTCCCTCGTATTTAAAAGGAGTTTTCCATAGCGTGGCGGTAAAAACTCGATACGCTATGGAGTTGAAAGCTGATTTCGCTAGGCCAGCCGTGACAGCTTGTCCATTAACGAGAATTAGCACTCCGCGGTGCGAGACTGGGTACAGGCTGGTCTCGTCAGTGGCGTAGCAACAAGTCTACGGGCCCCATCTCAAGAAAATAATCCAACTCTACCCTAAGAGTGCAAAAAATGTATTATACAAGTACATTATACCAGTGGCTAATCTTGAAGATACAATGAGGGCAGACCCACGTCCACTCAGTATAAGAGTTTTATAAGCAAAAGCTCCTATATCGGTCCTGCTCACTCGCCGCCTGGATAGCATTTTTTTAATGCTAAAAGAAACCGTGCGATCCGGTGTTGTAAAAACAAAAGGGCCAAAACGAATAGAGTCATGATCATCAATTTGATCGCCTAACTCCTATGGAAGAACGCACTTCAAGAAAATAAATTAACGAATAGTAACTCATTTACTTACTAAACACATATCAAAAGCCTCTATTTTCATTATAACTATTGCGTCTCTCGTATCTGAATAAGACTGTCCATCGCAATTGTGGATCCTCAGTTGGTCGAAGAGTCTAATCCTGTGAGCCTTTTTTAGAGCTCCGTTTCCTCTACTTTATCATTGTCTTCTCCTCTTGTTTGCAGCATTCTGCTGGGTTCTTCTTTGAAGGTGTCTGGCTGGGTGCCATTGGAAACCTCTGACCTCCAGTTAGGTCTACCTCTTGCAGGTATCGCTAATGTTGGCTTTCTGAAGGTTCAACGAAGGTTAACGAAATCATATTTTTTAAATCTTCTCGCCTTTTATAGTGTACTCATTGACAAAGACTTTTAGAGGACAGGTTCACAATTTACTGGCATGGCTCTGCTGACAATGAAAATACTAAATCAGCCCAACAATTGTCCCAATTTTGAGAGGTACCTAAACTTCAAAACTACAAATTTATAAATGAAGATATTTGAAGTTGATAGATTCGTTTCAGAGTAGAACTAGTTTTCGGTGCTAAGCTTAGACAAATAGACAGTTTAAAAACTGCAGACTATAAACTACCCGGGGCCCTGGAGTACTGGCCAGCCTAGGTAAGCGCCACTGTAACATGTCGTGATTACTATATCATACCTAATAGTTATGAAATTTATTCGTATAATTTATTGCCCACAGACACCGCTGTACGTGACCGTATACGTCACAACATTATGCAGACTGGGTAATTAAGGTGTTTTTTAAAGACTTCCATGCTGCACTTCTTGAAGTGGGAATTACTTTCTGATCTGCTTCTGCAACGCGAACTTGTCTGCCTCAGCTTTGTGTGATTGAAACAGATGGCGCCGGATTAGTTTTATTTATTTATTTCTATTTAATTTTATGTATAAAATTTTGTTTGGACTGTGCCTGTCTCACTAGAAATATCTGTGTTGAGACAGGCATAGTTTACAATATTGTGTAGGTTCAAAACATAGTAAATAGATAATAAAGTGTTTAAAATAACATAATAGAAAATATATCTAAGGTTATATTGTGTTAGTGTGTTTGGGTAAGTGTGCCTATTTTAGCTCTCCCCTTGTTTCGGATCCACTATTTTATTTTGTATTTTATGTTAGGGTTGTAAATTGTGGTTAGCCCGGATTGTTTAAATTCATCAAGCATGCAATTAAGTAATTTGGGTCCAAAATAGTTGTAGCTCCTTTGTCCATACGTGGTATGTAACCTTGGGATCTGTAGATTGAGTTTGTTTGACCGTGTCACAGTATAATAAATACATACAGTATGTTATCTTGGCAGTGTCCTTGAAATACATACCTACGGCCGCTTGGTACTTAAACTTGGTTAAAAACGCACCAGGGCTGCTCATTGACTGACTCTTTATGGTTTGGGGTGCCATAAACTGACCTAAATGTATGCGTGGGAGCGTCTCACACTGCTTGCGTCCGTAAGTTACTGCAGCCCTGCTGCGACTGAGCAGTTCGAAGTATACCGAGATTTCGAAGGGCGTCGTTTCGGCTGTTTGTATGAAGATATAATACTGTATGCTTTACTATACTGTGACCGTGTGGTAATTATTGTTTGAGTTGGTTTAAACTGTGTATTTTTGTATTTGTATGTGTATTTAAGAGTAGTATTCGCATAAATTTGTTTTATATCGAATACGTCGAATTTGTGGAATATTTCATCTGTCCTTGTTAAAATTGAGGTTTTGAGGATTACTTTTATAGCAATTTTTTGAGTTGCAATAATTGGATTGAGTGCACTTATAGTTTTGCAGTGGATCATCACAACGGTCGTGCCTGTTCTGTTAAGAGAATACCGAAACGAAAAATAGGCACAACGACAAAAAACACTAATTTTATAAAAAAGTTTATTCAAATATTTAACACGCATTTACAGGCTGATATTTTATCTAAGCGCCACCGCGTCGATTTGTAGTGTGGACAGTTTAAGATGCGTGTTAAGATTTTTAATGTGCATATAATATTCACACGGCACCCCAAACCGGAAATGCACCGGGCACAGTGGGGGCATACACGATTCTACATCCTGTGCCCAAAAACCTTTACACCACACGACCATTTAAAAATGGGAAGAAAAGATGGTAGATAATGTGAATGGTGCCATCGTTGCAATGTTTTTTTTTTGTGTCGAGAGGGAATTAATTACAAAGGAGATAAACTAAAAAAAATTCTCTGCATCATACTGCGCTTAAATTATTTTTGAGATAAATCATTGTGTACAAGGTGCAACACAGCTAGTTTACAATACTTTACAGTTAGATTCCGACGTAAATTACGAGTCGAAAATGTTTAAACAACAGTGTTCAACAACCCAGTCTATTTTGTGCTGGGATAAAAATCAACAATTATCATCATCTTATTATCCTAAATATTATTTATTTTATTGGTACTAAATTTGTAATAAGAGTATGTATTTTAAAATAGGGTTTAGAGATTCTGGTATTTTATTATAATATCTTGTTTTTTTTAATGGCGCTATCGACAAAATTTTCAAGACGATTATTATGAACTAACTAAGCATCACGCCGTTTCCCCACAGGGGGAAGGCAGAGAGGATAGAAAGCCATATTCTTCTATCTAAGGATGGTTAAGAAAATATATGGGGCGAGTTTAAGGCAAGGAATAGAAGGCGTCCGCGAAAGACCTGGCACGATCAGATACTACAAGTTTTGGAGGATGGCCCTGTTAAAAGCCTCAACAACCGTAGACCATGTATAAGAAGATGTATGAATATAGCCTAAGCAAAAGTGGTGTGTCAAGATTATAATAAACTTCTTCAATAAATGCCAAACAACTTTGTGGTGACATTATTAACACAATTAAATAGAATATACTTTGTAAACACCACTAATTTGTTGAAATACCAACATGTTTCAGGGCCAAAGGTCCCCTCATCAGGATACAACGTATACAAAGAATTTTCTTGTTTATTATATTATTATAAATTTTGGTATGAAAGAAACCTAACAGTTTTTGGCAGAATTTCGAAATGACTTCACTGTGGCTGATAAATACAATATGGATTTTTTTTTCCAATTTGTTGACTGGCTGTTTTCTGCAAGAACTCTCATACGTTTTTTGTGTACATTTATGACGTCAGCTTTGCAAAAATAATGCCACAAACGATCGCTACCTCCCCTAGGGACAATAAACAAAAAGTACCCAATCACCCTACTTTCTCGCAATAAATTGGACAATTACGCATTTAAAATCAATACGGTTAATAGTTTCGGAGCAATTTGTACCACGCCCGAACCTATTTAACATAAAAAGACAATTGGGGAACAATTACTGTTATAATATAAGGGTAATTTTCTGGAAAATTCGTGTAATAATTGAACTCAAAACACGAGGAACACCCGTAAGCAGGAGTACCACTCGTAAGTGGGTATACACACGTCGCGTGTAATTTGAATAATAAAATTTGTAAATGGTCAGCCACACTTTCTCTTACGGATCATCGATGAAGTTTTGATGGAACTTTTTAAAGTGATTTATTTTTTAAATGTCTTCGGTAAATTGAAATGCAAATGAGTTTCGACGGGCACGCATTATCTGCACAAAAGGTAAATTGGTACTGAATTCTGAGGCAAAGTTTAGTGATGGAGACCAAATAAAAATTAATGGAACACCTTAAAAGAGAATGCAAAGAGGACTCTTTAATATTGTCGCGAAAGCCGCCAAATTTTGTGTAATTTCTTTGCTCAACCTACATAAAATTCTCCCACATCTAAACCTTATTCTTCTTCTAATCCATCTTTTATCCCATTTACTTAGGGACGTAAATTCCAGGACGCCTTGTCGTAAAGACTTATGCGGGCGTCCTTGATATATTTCTTGAAATAATGGAAATCATGACATTCACCATTGTAGCAAACATAACCAAAAAGTCACAAGCTTTTGCATGGTGAAGCGCATGACGCTTTTTCGAAAAGAATTTTGGCTTACTACACATTATGTATTCACTTTTATGCCGTTTTCACAGTCGTTCAAAATTATCTGGTTAGAGTTTTCAGGGATATTTTGCCGTATACTTACGATCTTTCTGGCCCAATGGTGTAACGCACGTTTTCTATAAACCAAATTCACTTTTGAATGACACGTGATAGACTGCAGTAATCTTCGAACCCACGCACCTTATGGAAATGTATTAATTATTTATATTATTAAAACATGATATTTCCCTAATTGTCATAAATTATCTATATATTGTACTCTATTGTCATACGCGGTCAGTGTGTGTGTGTCACCGTAATGATAAATTACGATATTATTTAAGATATTTTAGGAAAATATCTGCTTGGGAAAACGCAAATTTGTTTTTCATTTTTTAATTTTTTAACGCTACAATAGGTCACAGGCCCAATTACTGTAGCGAAATACATAAAAAAACAGGCTTGAGAAATCACCTGCTGTATTGTGACCTCAACGGGAGTCGAACCCGGAACTATCGTTATGAGAATGTCATGCCTACTGGACAACGAAGGCCGCCAAGTGAATATAGTATGTAAGTATATGGTATTACTTCAATTTTTTTTTCAAAAATCTCAAAAAAAGAAAGGATTTTTGATTATTAATCTCGGCCGTGCATAGCGAAAGCAAGCACGCTTTCTGTGATCTTAATATTGTTACCATCACCCGGTTGAGAGCTTTTTACAAGACGCAATAATAAAAATAAGAGAAAAAATTCTGTAATAATCAGCATAAATTTTATATTAATAGTACCGTAATTTTGTTGTCGATGATGTCTTTCATATTTGTATACACAAGTATAGGTACAAGAGGTCATTTGAATGGAAAGTTCATGGTTTTTATGTGAGATCATTTGGTTATTAAAATTCTTGGCATTTTTGTGTGCATTATTTGTTTCCAGTAGCAGAAAGCTTTCTGGCTACTGCGTATCCACAACCAGCGCTCCTATAAAACCTTTTTTTTAAATGTTGTATGTGTATAATATATGTTACTTTAAAAAAAGTATTATAGTAAAGTATGATCCCACTGAATTGCCAGGGGTTTTAAAAGAAACGTTAATACACAAGTTAATGGCAAGTTTCAGTAAAATACTATATATGGTCTATATATATTATAGATGTCTCATAGAGACGAAGCTATATTTTTATAAGGGAAAGTAGGTATGAAAGTCTTTTTTGATGTTCATAAGGCTTACGACCTATCGTAGGACTGGCTTAAGTGATTACAATTCTATACTATTTTTACAATTTATAGCAATAGTTTTTAAAACCATTCATCTTATTTATATTCTTCATGTTTTCCGGCATCTCATCATACATTTTTACATCTCTTGTCTTTAACACTTGTAACCAATCGTATTTTGATAAAATTGAGTGCTCTAACTATAGAAAAGTGAATAAAGTAATTCCCCGCAATCAATGTACAAAATTCTTTCAAAACTAACATTGAACCGTGGATTTTAAAACGAAGCTTACGACTAATATTTTTCGTTGTATAACAATTTATAGTAATTCATTAATATAATTTGTTTTAATAAATTTTATTTAAATTTCTCCACAATGGTGTGCTCATGCTTTACACTCTTTATAGCATCTGTTTCAGATTAAATTATTAGGTCACTCAACTATTGTGCATCGATCCCCGTGTGCCGCCACGCAGCCGTTCAGTTGAAACGGGTGCATTTACATGCAGCACGCGACAAAATGCACCTTGCGTGCGAAGGCGAACGCACCGATCCGCATAGGGTCGATAAAACGGGGCCTTTTTACAGAAAGAAACAAAGTAAATGATCGATGCGAAGAAATTGAGGGAACATTTTAAACTGCGTTTTCGAGGAGCGGTGAAACTGCATCTGCAGTTTTTCATTGAAACTTAATAAGACTCGGCATGCTTTGCGGAAATGTTTCCTTTGTAATTTGCAAACTCATTTAAATGTAGGTCGAATGGTTTTAACATGAAAACGTCTCTAGGGGGGTTCTAGAGTAAAACGTGTCGCGAAATTATGTTGTAATACGTGTTGGGCAAAATAAAATAAATATTTTGTGTAAAATAATTTTACGCAAAGTAAAAGAATAGCTGGCGATAAGCAACTAATAATCAACTAGAAATGTAGGTACAACGAGCAACATACAATAGGCATCAAGCAACTGCCAAACCCCTAATCTCTGGATAACAATATGTTATATTGGTAAGAAAAATAGACGGAACATAATTATTTATCCTCAATTATAACAATGACAAATCATTAAGCATAATAGAACGTAGTTATGGAGAAAGCATCCAACTCGCAAAATGACAAAAATGAGTTATATACGGGTTTGGATAGCTCAACACGATATCTTTATGTGCTAAAAACGCCAAACTCTAAGTGATACAGTTTTTTGTACATTCAATATTTTTCTTACCCACCTCACGGTCATCGCCGTTAAATTAACAATTAAACTAAAAAGTGTGGTTTAGCTGTTCTATGCGTCTTCAAATTTACAAATCCTTGTCAAACAAAAATATTGGTTAAAACATCCATGTGGTATGCAAATTTTTAATTCTATTGTTGCTGCACGATAATAATTTTGTAGAAAACATCTAAGGGGGTTGAACGTATTCTACGCCTCAGATAATAGGTTTTACTTCATGCTATATTAAATTTATAGAATATTTAGACATTTTGTAGAAAGAATTCAATTTGTAAAACACGTCATATCTTCAAATAATATCTTGATAAAAGTTTTTTTCTTATAATTAATTACATTAAAAAAAACGTAAAATCATCTCTAGAGTGAGCCCAATGCAAACAAATATGCATTGATGAATTGAATATCGAGATATTATCTATTTCTGGGTTCAAATTTTTATAAGCTATTTTCTCAGTTCCATGTTTTTGGGGTTGGATGCTTTCTGCATAACTACGTCTATATACATATTTTTATTGTCTCCTCCAAATTGGGAATTGGGAGTGAGCGTATTATTAGGTCCTTACACATGAAATTGGCGTTTAGTATGGGAGGAACATAAAGCCGATTATTTTTTATTATAATATTTTTATTTAATCAAAGTTTGTACAATTGCTATCTATGCACTTTTGCCATCTCATAGGTAGTTCATCGATCCCTTTACTAAAAAAACCATTCGGACGGGAATCAATAAAATCTTTGAAGGCGGTTTGGACTGCCCCATCGGAGTTGAATTTTTTCCTTTGCAAGAAGTTATCCAAATTTCGAAAAAAATGGTAATCTGTTGGAGCAAGGTCCGGAGAGTACTGTGGATGTCTTAGACATTCCAATTGAAGCTCCTTTAATTTGGTAGCCGTCTGTTGTGCAGTGTGTGGTCTAGCATTATCATGAAGCAGCAGTGGCCTAGAGCGATTAACCAGCCTCGGTTGTTTAGCAGCTAGCTTTTCCATCATGGTTTGCAGTTGCAGACAATAGACATCTGCCGTAATAGTCTGGCCAGATTTAAGAAAGCTGTAGTGAACGACACCAGCACTAGTCCACCAAACGCTCACAAGTAACTCGCGTTTGTTGATTTGCTTCACTCAATTCGTGAGGTACCCACCTTTCAAGCTTTTTCACCTTACCAATTTGCTTCAAGTGGATTAAAACAGTTTTATCACTAACACCGCAGCCTGCAGCTAACTCGGATGTGGTTGGCGATGGATCCGCTTCCACAATAGCCTTCAATTCTTCATTATCAACTTTGGTCTCCGGCAGTCCACGGGGCTTGTTCTGCAGGTCGAAATTTCCAGAACGAAAACGTTGGAACCAAAAACGCACTGTGTTTTCTTTTGCGGCACCGTCGCCATACACATCATTAATCCTTCGAGCCGTTTCTGCAGCACTGGTGCCACGGTGGAACTCGTACTTGTAAATAACGCGATATTTCAAGTTTTTCATTTTGTAAACTGAGTGACGCAAAGAAAAAAACAATTGAGGAAAAAACAAATGAATTATAATTTTCAAAACACAAATACATGAGTAAATAGCTGTATAAATTTGGATTTGGAATTCCTAACCAAAGAGAAGATATTTGAGATCAAATTTGCCAGTACGGCAAAACATCAATTTCATATGTAAGGACCTAATATTTCACATGAAAACAGGAATGCAGTTTATTTTTAAACTTGGGATCAACATATTCCAATGTTCTCTTAGCATATTTATTAATGATTTTACTAATTCTTTAACTCAAATTAGCTACACTTCTTTTATTTCTACCGTAATGCTTTGATTAATGTTGATTAATGTTTTGATAATGCAAGATAACGATAACGCATTACATGATTGATACGATAACGCAAGCTAATGAGGATAGACTCGAATAATAAGACACTAGTAACAAGCAACGTCCAACATGCTTGTTGGTATAGTGATTAACACTCCTTTAGTAATTTTAGTGGTTGGGGATTCAAGCCCTATTCCAGAAGAACACTTTCAAACGCATACAAATTGTACCTGATTGTTACGGCCAGTACTGGAATATTTTTGAATTTATAACTTAATATCAAAAAAGGGTGTCGTTAATAATAAAATTGTCGTCGTTCGTATTAGGTCGTAAAAACCGTAAATTTCTGAATGTAATTTCTAAAACGGGGTATCATTTTGACGAGCACATGTTACCGACCAATTTATTCAGAGTGATGATGTATTTAATGCTTATTACCCTAATAATTTTTTATCGCTCTACATGCCTTTTCAGTATGACTAAGAACGATAAGAAACTATAGTGACAAACGCTTTGGTATCTCACCAAAGAATCAAAGGTCGCAACGAGTGTGTTAGCTGGCTCGAAAGAAGCAAAAGTTTTGAAAATGCGTAACAGGTGAATTTTGCACTCAATAAACTTGAGTAAGCAAATAGCTTTCAATAAACAAAAAGACGTGGGCCCACCTGATACTCGCTGTCAACCAACCACAGTAGCAAGGATAGCTACTTATACACAAGTTGCAAGAATAACCTTCTTATACACTCTGTGTACTACACCCAATCGTATATGTGTATAAAAAAGGAATTTAATAACACGCGTACCTATCTTTCTAATCACTTTAACCTCTTCGGACACAGTGTCGCCTTTAGGAGACATAGATCGACAGAAAAACAAATTGTTTTGACGCTGTATCCTTTTAAAAAATTATTAAACAACCCATCAATATTAAAAGTGCTATGCTGAATCCCAAATTTGAACTATTTTAAGATTTGTTAGAAGGATTTGTCGAAGACGAATTAACGGACCGATTGTGATTATTCTTTGAGTCTGAGAAGGATAGATGATATATACAATTTTGTTTGTGGTTTGTTAGTCCATGCTATAAAAATTTATTCACCCAGGATAACATAACCCACACTCTGGTTTGTGTTTTCTGGGGCACTTTGCGAAGTTTCTACGACCTCTCTGGTCAACGTTTCGGATCCCATTACAGTTTCCATCATCGGGGCTGTTGTTGTGAGTGTTGATGTTGATGTTAATTATTGACTTGCAATAGCGTGTTGATGCAGGGTGAAACGTTGTCAGTGTTATTCTAAGTGCTGGTCAGCAAACACCGTGTTGAAAGCAGGATGTCAGTGTTTATGTGTTATGTGCATGTTATTGTCATGAGTTGTCTCGTGTTATGTGAATATTTCATCTATTGTCGTATCACTATCTATGCGGAATCTGTGACAAGATATTCTTTAATTTGAGACCATCATCTCTATTGATATTCATAGGATGCTTATGCATATGGTGCAAGCCAATTCACCACAACATCAACACTCACAACAACACATCAGCCCTGATGGTAGACCCTGCAATGAGACCGAAACGTCGGCCAAAAAGATCGTAGAAACACAGCAAAGTAACCCGGAAAACATAAACCGGATGATTCTGATCGACCGTGAAAACCTAAGAACATTTATAACGTAACGGACGACGGCAGAGAAACGAAGAACGCATCTGAACTGCCTGTCGGACAGTGCATCATAGAAGAGTCGTTCACATTCCATCATCATTCATTCCGCGTTGGTGATTATTTCCTATCCGTCTAATTCAGCGGATTCAGGGCGCTATAAATAGGTTTTATTGACCCGAGGGACGCGGAATCCTCGGCTGGGATCTGCTGCAGATTACCGACGGAGCATTTTGCGCAATTTCACGGTGGGAAGACTTGCACAAACCCCGTCTGTGCGCTGGGTGCATCCATCACCGGATCGGCGCGCTCAGGAACGCAGAAGTGGCGCCGGGTAATTAATGTGACGATGCGCTGAAATACGTCTTGTTAACATTGTGGCACTAAATGGGTGACTCACAATCGAAGCAGTAATATCCTGTATATCGTTGCGAGATGCCAGAAATGAAAAGAACTATACGCAATCGAGGATTTGTGCAACATTCCGAACGTTTAGAACAAATTGGAGCTATAAATAACTTCTTTTTTTTATAGATATGGTGGTCAATCATAGGAATAGGTGAACATTACATTGTGTAAAGTGATCACTTAAGCCTGCCATACGACAGGTCGTAAGCCCTGTAAATGCCCAAAGACTTCCATACTTACTTTCTCATATTCACCTTCGTCTCTATGCTATTAATGTATACCATAATAACTTACACAACGATTTATCAAACAGCTGCATGTTTTTGTGAGGTTTTATACGTCAAACTTTCATTCCTGCATCTGATAACCCCAAGGATTGTTGAAATTGTAAGGTCACGCATGTCATCGCACAACCTGATGTGAAAGTCCACGGGCTGCAGGTCATCACAAGGGTTTCTTCAGCCGTCATTATTGTATTGTACACATTGTACACGCGGCACGCCGTCGATAAACCTTCCATAATATGCGCTCCCGATACTTATCGGCTATTCACCGCGTTTCGAAAATCAATGTCGATAAAAAAATGGAAATATATAAATTCTTGTGATTGAAAAAATATGAATATGATCTTGAGGTTTTTTATTTATTTATTCGGAAATATTAACAGAATTGAACATATTGACTTGTGTTCTAACAACATATTTCACAAAGAAAATTTCAAAAATTACTAAATTATTAGACACTTATTAAATTATTAAATTACAATTATTAAATTATTAGACAAGAAAGGTAGCTGTAGAGACAGTGTGTTTAAAAGTGATAAATCTGTTTTTTCACACACTTATGCTGCAATTTTAAATCGTAGTTTTATGATTTTTAAAACGAATTAAATGAATTATAGGTTGATGTATAATTATCGCCGTTTTAAAAATATAAATATAGATATGAACTAACTTAAATTTCTTGGTACATAGTCTGGCTCCAAGGTTAATTCCCATATGTTTGATTTGTTTAAAAAATTACTACGAGCTTACAAATTTTGAAAAAATTTCACTAAAATCTAAATAAATTCTCTCACAAAGTACATGCAATGTCTTAGTAATAAGGTTGCGCTTTATTACAAATAGACGTATTTACTTAATTAAAGGGGGGTATTCTAGTCTAGAGACACGAATTCCGTGCGTTTTTTAGAGCTTTGTAAAAAAAACAATATTTTAATATACATTATTTTAATATTCGTTTATTTATATTATAAGAATACATAAAAAATAAAACAATAATAAAAAAATTCAAAATTCAACGTTATCGGCTGGTAAAGTGGGGGGTCCAAAAAAAGTGGGGGTCCTGGCGTGCATGGTTCCGACCCTTATGATCATCTGAAACAAAAAAAACTAACGGATTCTTAATCACTAAAGATGTCGCTAATATAAATAAATAAAATTTTAAAAATGGCGGCCGTTTGAAAAAAAGAAATATTTTTACACGTTTTTTTAACAGTTTAATTTTCTTTTTAAATAGTAAAAATAAAAATTTCGACTTTAATCTGCTAGGGGCTATAGAGGGATGTATGAAGAAGGTTCACACAAAAATTTAAATAAATCGGGTCAGTAGAACTTGAGATATCATGCACGCCAGCTTGAAAAATGTAGTTTCTAGAAAAACGCATTTAAAATTTTGAGTAAAATTTCAGTACGGAATACTTACATATTTTCAATCGGCGATTCCTGCTCCATACAATGGAACTTCCTCCACTTCAAAATGTTCATATTAGTTAAATATACATTATTTAGGTATAGAGTATAAAAAAGGTTTTATGGGGTAATTCATCCGCAGGTAGTCGGGCAATCTATCCTCTATTGTTTACTCTTGCCGCGTCACCGAAATCGCTGTATCTCGGTAAATAATTGGAATTTTGAAAAATTCTTTTGAGGACATAATTTTGAATGTCTAAACTTACGAAATATACAAAAAAAATTATTTAATTTTCTAGACTAGAATACCGCCTCAAAAGGGTCTCGGTTTCGGTTCTATTATAAAAAATACGTTTTGTTTACTAGGGGATTTAATTTTGCAAGAATAAATTGTATAGCTAAATTATAAATGTGTCTTATGTATTTGCGAGGGGGGATATACTTCTGTACATGATAGGATGGACCACTCATTTTTAGTTCTTCATTTACGTCAGTTACGCAAGACGTTCTCAAGAACGATCGTAAAACGTCGAGCAGCGTGATGTTGCTCCAAATCATTCGCAACCATTTTTTATGTGTGATGTGCCAACTCATTTTTGAACTTTTAACAAGTTGTCTTATAAAGGGTTAAAATTGAATCGACTTACTTTAATTCCGGAATTATCTGAAAGATCCTGAAACATGGTTTTAAAATACCAATAAAATACTCGCAATTAAAGCACTGACGAAATAATGCGAACGATTTGAGATAAGCCATGTGAACGCAATGAATAAAATCCACAATCCCGATTGCACACTCCGTCCGCCGCTGTCTTCAGGTCGGAAATAAATTCCACTATACGACCTATTAATGTTGACCTTGCTGTGTAATGACCCTCATATGCCATCGATTGCAACTACGGTGGCTTATTACTTAAGTGCCGGAAAGGTCAA